>JBBPPV010000070.1:0-13987 GCA_038092115.1 Leccinum brunneo-olivaceum
GAGCCTCTGCGACCCCTTCTGTCGCCGTCACGCATGCTGCTGATCTGCCTCGACCGCACTCACAGTCTGCTGACGCACTTCTTGACGTACAGATTCCGACAGCTGAAATTGTGGCCAATGTGGTGGAGACCGTTACTACACCAAATCCGTTGCAATCCCACCCTTCTTTTGCCTCTACCGCCGTCGATGACAGTCCGGACAGCGGGCTATTCTCGCAGGAAGAAGAAGTACTGGCACATATCAATGAAGGAAGTTTGCAGTATCAGCCATCCGACGAAAAAGCTGGACATGATGTCGTTCAAGACAATGATCAAGAACACCTCCCTGAGCCACCAGCTTCTCCAACATCAAACACGCTCTTGTCGACATCGTCGAGTTCCACCTACGGGGAGTCATCACATCAACCAGTGACCACATCACCCAAAAAAGGCAAGACTCCCTCTGCAAATCGCCTGTCGATATCGTATGCCGCAGGCAGTAGACGATTGGTCGTTGATGCAGAAGTTGTCGAATATCTTCGCGTGTACAGAGCTGAAGGTCGGATTGAGGTGTACATGTCTCTTGACAAGGATGATGAAGAGAGTTTCAAAGGCGTGCTGGTATGTGGTTCTCCTCTCTGATCTATGCAGGTACTAACAACAACTAGATTGAAGGGCTTTCGGAGGCTACTAAATCATACTTGCCTCTGCAAATTATCCCGGAGCCATGCAATGCTGACGAGACGATACCTTCGTTTTCAAAGGCATCGCTCCCGTCCAAAGTACAGCTCATCGTTCATCTTGACACAGACCGACCTCTATCGGAACCCAAGTGGGTGAAGACTGGAGATGTGCAAGAGTGGTTGAAAAGTATGTTTGGGCGTATGTTTTGGGTTGCTGGCGAGGCTGCGGACGGATGGGAGAAGAAGATTGAGGTTATTGATCCAGACCCGGTATGTGCGGTCCTCGTTGTCACTAATTTTGTCTAATGCTCTGTTCAGGCTCCTACAATCTGGACTGTGCTCGAGGGTTGGGCAATCAACTCGCCTGTGGGAATCCAGAACGAACGTCAGCGTTTCCTCAGGACGCACATGACTGAAGTTGACAATCTGTTGGAGATACTGTTGAGGCTTGTGCGAGGTGAACGCGCGACGCCATTCTCTCAAACCGCACCTGCTATATCTGCGCCAAGTATTTCTGGTCCCCTTCTCGCCGCATTTTCACAATCATCATCACATGGAGCACAGCAAACGCACGTCTCGCTCGCTGTCCTTGCGATGTTCTACATGATCATCGAGTATGCACAAAAGGCGAATGGTGACAAGGGCAAGGCAGAAGCAGAAGAGAAGATTGGCGAGATAGTCAGATGCCTGCCGTCGCATCTGATATACAAGAGTCTGGATGGTATATTCAAGGAGTGGCGAGCTGAAAAAAAGGGTGCACGATAGACTAGGTTAATGTGTTTTGTTAATTGTCATTCTGTTACAACCACGTGACGTTGGCAATCCGAATACCGATGAGAACGCGTCACCTCGTCCATACCACTGTCCTTTGCTCGCCATCATGGTCTGTTCACAGCTTGGCTTTTGTATGTCGCCAGATGCTCACCGCAAACACAGTTCAGAAATACCTACGACTCCGATAACACCGTTTTTTCGCCACAGGGTCGTCTCCATCAAGTCGAGTACGCGCTCGAAGCCGTGAAACAAGGATCTGCAGCAGTCGGCTTGCGATCAAAGACACATGCCATACTATTGGCATTAAAGGTGCACATACTCGCACGCTCTATCGAGAGCACGCGTTTTAATGATTCCTGGCAGCGGTCTACAGGAGAACTGGCTTCGTACCAACAGAAAATGTTCCGAATAGATGATCATGTCGGCATTGCCATCGCTGGATTGACGTCGGACGCACGCGTTCTGAGGTATGACCACTCGTTCTCTGTACCGCTGGTGTGCTAGATTCAACATCGCAGCAATTTCATGCGGCAACAAGCTCTCAACGAGCGCATGGTCTTCAATCGTCCGATGCCCGTAAACAGACTGGTTTCTGCCATCGCCGATAGTGAGTCAACATGTGCTCACGCTGAATATTCACATCATCTCCTGCATGGCTAGAGGCCCAGGTGAACACTCAAGAGTACGGTCGTCGGCCATATGGTGTTGGCTTCCTCGTCATCGGACAAGATCAAACTGGGCCCCACTTGTTCGAGTTCTCGCCTTCAGGAAACTCGTACGAGTACTTTGCCATATCTATCGGTGCACGTAGCCAAAGTGCGAAGACGTACTTGGAGAAGCACTATAAAAGCTTTTCTGATTGTTCGTCCTCCTCGATCGTTTGACGCTACGATCTGACTCTTTTTTTTTTTCTCCCACAAGGTACTTTGGAGGAGCTGATCAAGCACGGTCTGCACGCGCTGCGCGAGACTCTCCAACAGGATAAAGAACTGAATATTAACAACACTTCGATTGGTATCATTGGTCCAGCTGGTATCCGCGAAAAGCCTACTTCTCCTCAAGGCAAATTCCGTATCGTCGAAGGGGAAACAGTGCAGCTTTACCTGGGAAGCATGGATGCTAAAGCTTCAGCGGATGGAACGGTCCCGGTGCCCCCAGTGGTACCTGCTGAAGATGTACAAATGTCTGGTTGAATATACAATGCCTTGCTGTACAATACCGCACTTTCAGCTGAAAAGCAAGAACACTACGGTTGCATTGTTGGCGGGAAGCATACGATAAGAGTAATTGAGTGTGGATGGTATGTCTACATGACGACCTAAAGACAGGGGTGTTTAGACTTTCTGACCGAGTCTCTTGGCTTCTTGTCTGGAGTTCCGCCATAGCTGAGCAGCCAGGCCAGGCCGACGGAGCGCAACAAGTAAATGAACCATCGTACTTAACAGCGCCACACTTCCCGCCTGATGTGCGGCAGCGACAGGAACGGGAACAAGGTAAAGTAAGGTAGCCAGTCCAAGCAACACCTGGAGGTTTGCCATCGCAAAGGCGGCTGTTACTGATATCCTGGCACGCGGTGGCAACAGTGAGCGAATGGCACTCTGTCGACTGTGAACGAAAAGGAGACAAGTACTCAGGTATGTTGTCATCGCCTGAAACGGTGGTTATCACAAAATTGGAGAGTGCGAAAATGGTAAGACCTACAAGGACGCGATGATTAAATTGAACGGTGGTAGGGTTTTCAAAGATGTTTCTCCACCAGACATCGGATGCATCTGGATTCTTGGCATATGCGGTAGAGAAGAGTTCATCCAAGGGGGGGATAATGCGACCTCCCATTAGTGGGAACTCGTTATACAGTAACCCAGCGTCCAGACCTGCGACGAAAGCACCTTTTGTTTTCTTGTGAGAGATGTTCAACTTCTACATTGGCTATCCCTTACCAGACAAGGCCGTCAGGAATACGAGCGATGTTAGAAGACGAGAGTAGCGAGTGAATCGCTTGACCGCAGGATGAGAGAGTACCTCCTGCCATGACATGGTTTTTGAACCGCTCCAGAGCCCTCTATGGGCATACTTCCAATCCTTGATAACCGCTAGACCAGTCCCAAGCATTCCTGCATACAGCAGAACGGCAGTACCGAGGTGTGCTGCAAGACGGTATTGGGAGACACGGGGTACCGCACCAGGAGTTTCCATGATAGAATCCTCAAGGCCAGATTTAACCATGTACCATCCGAGGACCCCTTGAAAACCGAGCAATAGTGCCATGGCAGTGAGCTTGACGGGCATTGAAGTGGTCAGCTTCTTCCTGAGCGCAAAATAGGACAATGGAAGCACGAATGCGACGCCAATAATGCGACCCAAGACGCGATGGCCCCATTCCATGTAAAAGATATTCTTGAAATCGTCCAATGAAATTGAGTGATTTATCCTGTAGAGGATGATTTAGTTGACTCTGGACTGAGATGTAGGCGAGGAATACTTCTGACAGCTTGAATTCTGGGGTTGCTCTGTACTTTTCGAACTCGGTGATCCAGTCTTGGTCATTGAGTGGGGGTATGATACCAGTAATGGGCCGCCATTCCGTGATGCTGAGGCCGGATTCTGTGAGACGCGTAACACCTCCAACCACGATGACGGAAAAGACTAGTGCAGACGAAAGGAGGAGCCAGCGACCGACTGCAGGTGGTGCCAACACAGGCAATTTGGAGGCATCTCCATTGGGTTTGACGGTGCTAAATAAGCGTGAGTTGGGGAATTTGTGCGTCCGCAAAAGTGTGTGTGTGGTAGATGGTCGCGGAAAAAAAAGACGCGGGATGGTCGTGACACGAAACGGACGGAGCGCACAAAGGATAGGCATATTGGACGAGAACAAGGATAGCACGTGACGAGTTGGAGACATGCTTTCATCACTGGCAAGAGTCGCAGCGTCAAGGTCGGTACTGCTGCGATCATTGTCGACATCGCAGTCCACCGAGGCCACTATAGTCGCCAAACTAACCGAGCATTTCTCCCCGACTGAGCTTGCAGTGCAGGACGTTTCTGGTGAGAGCAGCTCAACGAGCAGTCGAACATGCATTGACCATGTTCCTAGGAGGATGTGGCTCGTTTTTCGCAATCAAGATCGCTAGCGATACATTCAAGGGACTATCGACAGTGAAACAACACAAGCTCGTTACCCAAATTTTAAGACAGGAAATCCAAGGAATCCATGGGTTACAGGTGAACGCCAAATAAAACGAATGAGAAACATGTTGATCTTGTGAGAATAGATCAAGACCATCATACCATCGTAACCAAGTATGATCTGATGCTGGATCACAATTAGAGCGGATTTTCGTGGCGTTCTGTACAGCATTAAAAGCGACACTTTTTGAGTAGCGTGATAGATTATCCGCCTGCAAGTAATAGATCGTATTTCAGTTCCTCCCCGTGTAAACGCCGGAATAACTCTCGGGCAGTGCTTCACCAAGGTATCATCGACCACGGTAACGAATCGGTTTGCCCTAGCAATTAATAATGGTCTGTGTGATCTGCTGACGGCTTGATTGGTCATTCGGTGACCAAGACCCTTTGTCCTGTGCAGAAGCTGTGATCAGTGCGAACCTCAGCGGGTCAGGGAATGAGAATGGTTGGATGGGGAATCAGTGACGGATTGTTGTTTGCCGACGAGCTGATTGAATGATGGAAAAAGATAAGCCCAAGAGTGACCGAACGTCGGTCATCGCACCGGCGTACAAACGTTCAAATCACACACAGGTTCAAACCAAAGTTGGGTGAACGAATCACCATCATCGATCAGACGTTGCCCTGACAGGCAGTGTCGAGGGAACAGCGCGGGTGAGTCATCTGACTTCATTTCGTTTAGCCCAGGGATCCCATTTATGCTCGGAAAGAGTCCTTTCCATCAACGCTGCCACATAGTTCTTTTCGTCACCCGCGCCAACATGGATGTCTCTCAGACACGGAAAATACACCGAGTGAGGGGACCTCGTCCATGCAGTTGGATATCCTCCTCTTCATCCGACTCATTTTTGAATGAGCCTCGGGATATCTGGACGTGGAACATTCTGTCTCGAGCATCTATAACCATACGCTCGTCTACGACATCAGATTCTAGCCCGTCATCACTTCTTGTACACACACCCGACTCCCTAGACGATGATAAACCATACGGTCATCGCAAACGCAGACAGAAGCCTGCAGGGCCTCGCGCACCCCGAGGTAGCTCCTGCATCGTGTCTGACTCGGACGCGCGGCGGTTGGGACTCTGGATAAACACGTCACAATCTGACATTTCCCAACACGAGCGACCAGTATCGCCATGGATTCCCGGGCCGGTTGAAAGCACTGGCGCCCTTCCATCATCACCATTTACTATCCATTCACCCACCAACTTTTTGCTGGATTGGGATGCTATATTCGAGATATTGGGATGCGCATGACAGGTGCGATTATAGCGGTGACTTGATGACCGTTCTGATAGATGTATACCACTTGTATGTAGAATTTATTGTATGTTATCTGACGCCCGAGTGTCATCGCCATCAGCCGCAGCAGAGCCTTGTATGTATGTCACGTGATCAGCGATGGCACTCCGCAATTCCCGTCGACTTCACTTGGCCAATTTGATTTCCTGCGTTGCCTCGATGTGTCCTCGAGGCCCGCAGCACGTGATGTCTTTCTATAAAACCTGGCTTGTGTGTGTACTCTCATTCTTCGCAACCATGTCTTACTACGACCCATACTACACTCCAAGATCCAGAAGACCGTCTCTCTCCTACCCATCTACACCCCTCTCGACCTACCGTGATCCACTCGTATCGGTCAGTCCATCTCTCTACCCGTTCTCCATTCTCACCGTGTCAAAAAGGCATACTCTCAACCAGCCTACTCTGCGTATGCCTCCAGCACTCCCGTTTACGCCCGAACATGTCCGCTCTTTCCCCACTCTCCGGATGTATTTCTCAAATGTGTCTCACATATAGCGTATGATGACCTTGATGTCGATCCATATTACATGGATCGTTGTGCATCCGTCGGTGCTTATCCACCCGTCGTTCAACCCATGGTAGTCCCTCGACCTCGTCGTTCATCATCCGTTTCGTATTCCTCTTCCCCCTATGTCGATCCCCTCCGTAGAGGGTTTGGACGCGTCATCAAGTTCAAGCGCAAGGGCGCCTTCAGACCAGGTATCACCATTGGCGAAACACAAGCAAACGTTCGACTGTCTGGTTCGGATACGTATACATTCCAAGACCTTGGCGTAGATGTCAGAGGCAAGGTCTATGTAAATCTCAGGGTAGGTTTCTCTGCCTGTAGCGACCCTAGCCTCATTTTTTTTTCCCCTAGTGGCCTGGCTATCCCCCGCTCAACTACGAAATTCCAGTCGACGGTTATGGCGGTTACGTTGATGTCCAATCGCTTGCTAGGCGAGTCGGCCGTGCTGTTTCCCATTACCTTCAGGTCGGTCCCTCCATCAGGTCCAAGGTTTGTTTTCTAACGCCGTCTCAGGCCAATGTGATTCCGATCCGTTGGGATCGAATCGAGATGCAATATCTCGAAGAACTGTCCATCGGAATGTGGCATCTAAAAATGAGTACTCAATAGAGGAAGTCATCGAGCTCCGTCCCCATGATCGTGTGTCGTGTCATACTTGTCGTTTCACGCCATGCCCTAGTTCATCTCTCCATGCCGACCATTGTAAAACAGAATACCCAGTGTAACAACCCGTCATTTAATATTATTTACAGTTTACCTGCGCGCGTCCGTGAGATGTTTTGTGTTTGGAAGTGATTCATATCTGCGGCTGGACCTGCCACACTCGCCGGCCGCCAAAGTGTTGGCAAGTGATGACATTCATCTCTCGTTCCGGTGGGTATAGGCCCTAGGGTACTAGGAAAAGAGGGGTGTACAACCCTAACCTTGATATCATGCACCAGCACCATGATATCGCTCTCATCGAAAGGATAATCGACAAGTATCACTCACTCAATCACACACCAAAAAACGATGGGACATACACCACCCTTGCGGCTTTCGCGTTAAGTTCCCATGACCCCGATCTCCCAGTGCACATCATCGCCCTAGCCACGGGCTGTAAATGTCTACCAAAGGATCGCTTACCAGAGCAAGGCGATGCGCTGCACGATTCACACGCAGAAGTACTCGCCCGCCGATCAGCACTCCGCTGGTGTCTCGAAGAGATCGGGCGACATGTCTCTGGCCGTGCCCAGTCTCGGTGGCTTACCCGAGACCGTCAGGGAATGTTCAGTCTCAGGCATGACGTTCGCATGATCATGTATATCTCAACGCCACCCTGTAAGAAGTCTGTTGATCGCACTCGAGGTTACTGACCGGCGATCAAGGTGGGGACGCGTCCACGCGCTTTCTCGCGGCCTATCAAGACGAGGAGATGGCAACGTTGAAGGACACCTCTGTCTTTGAACCCCTACCAAAAGGTGCCGCTTCCCGTGGTCGAGACAACTACGCCTTGTTCGGAGTGCTTCGAACAAAGCCCGGCCGAGCTGATTCACCACACACGTTGTGCATGTCTTGCAGCGATAAAATCGCACGGTGGAACGTTCTTGGGATCCAAGGCGCCCTCGGGTCTGCGTTCCTTCACCCAATCTACATATCCAACGTCATCATCGGAGAAGTGCCTGAACATTTACAGCAGGATGTCAAAACGGACTGCCAGAGAGCATTTTGGGGACGCTTATCGGACGTCTCAGGTAGTGTCTCGACGTTGAGCATGATGATGTCCACTGAGTTGGACGGCGCTACTAGCCCTATCAGATCCATTTCACGTGCACCAGCCGGAAATCAGCTTTACGCCAGTTCCGTTCAAGTTCTCTAAAGTATCAGTTTCTCCTTCTGGACCTGGCAGGTCGTTCAACGAATGTAACACAGCTATTTCCATTCCGTCCTTGTACTGAAAATGACATGTTCCGTTAGCGCTCTCCTGGATTGCGGATTCATCTGTTCCGCACGAGATTTTGATCAACGGCCTCAAACGCGGCGTTCCTCCGAAACACCGTTTCAAGGCCATGTTTAGGTGGGTCTGGCGTAGCATGTCAATGCATATTGCATACATTGCATAGACCACAACTCTCAAAATCGTCCGTGTTCAAGCTCTACTGCGACACCGTTCTCCTCCTCTGCGGCAACGATTCGACTGTGGTCTATCCACCACTTCCAACAGAAACGTGTACCTACTTCGAGGTAAAGCAAAGCATGTCACATTACCAGGCAGCGAAAGCACGTCTTGTTGGTCCAGGGCGTGTTTTTGCAGGATGGGTTACAAGCGGAGTGCGTTGGGAGAGCTTCTCGGCAGACCGAGAGAAAGTAAAGGAGACATGGGGCTAGATCCCGTAATCTTGGATCGAAGAAAAGACATTGCGACCGAGTGAGCTGATTGATCATGATAAAGGAACGTCTGATAATGGTCCGGCCCACGGTATCCTGGATGTTCCTTCCGCCCCTAGCACGTACACAGGAATAAATCATTCCGATAGAAAGCCCCGCCCTTCTCCCCTCCGCCCACCCTGTGCTAATCTAGCGTGCTTGTGTGCTGTGGGACTGGATTCAGAGTGATGCGAAACTACTGCTTTGAGAATGCTTCCTGGGCCTCATTGACCGTCAGGAGACTTTAATTGGGCCCGGGCATTGATTCCAGTCGTAAGTGTTTGATTTATTGCTCATCTTGGCATATTAGGGTACTTGGGATGGGGGCGGGTAATAATAGGTGGCTATCGAAACGCTATTGGTCCTTCTTCACCTCCGAGTCATCAACCAAGGGCAGCACTTTGTTGTCTATGAAAGGTGTGTTGGTGAGTGATTCTGCGTCAGTCAGCGGGGGGCTAGAACGCCCGGAGCGATTGTTGTTTTCAGCAAGCTCCTTGCGCAGCGCCTCCAATTCGCGCTCAAATCTGTTTTTCGCAGTCAATATACAAATAGGGGTGAATAATGGGTTGCACATACTTGCGACCAAAGACTTCGATGTAGAAGCCCCCGCCATTCCACACACTCACAGCAAAGATCAGGATCAAGAAAGTGCCGCTCCACCGGGGGCTGTCATACAGCAAGTACACAGATGGCAACTCGGTCAAAATAGAATACACTGTGGTACACAGCAATGAGTATATGGCTGGTGGGAAGAGCATTTTATACTTGCCAAATTGGCCAGCCATGAACGCAACTTCACGCTTCTCCGGACTGGTCCTGTCGAGCGCACGCCCGATTGCACCACGTTTGTCGTTGAGAAGGTATGACAAGGAAGTGGTCCTTTGCCCGGATTCTATCTTCGTGCGTCGATCTACATAGACAAACTGCAAATATCGGTATTTAGTTTGCGTAAAATAACACGTTTAGACGGTGTCACCTTCCAGTACAACAATTGCCAAATAAGATCTTACGGGGATAGTCAGGGAAGACTATACATCGGAAATGAGAACACAGCAACTTACAAATAGCACCGCTGATGAATAGCGCGCGCCCAGGATTCATCCAAGGCAATGCCGCCAGCGCGGGGAAACGCTGTTCTGCCCCAGGATAGAAATGCCTGCACGAAGGTGATGGTCTACTCTTGAACGTGTTTGTGGAGGACCTACCTTATTACGGTAAACGTGAAGGGTGCGTAGATGTGAATGAACAGCGACGTCACTTTATCAGAGTCGTGAAACACCAGGCTGTTCCTCCATGTGACGACCGCACTCGCAAGGGAACCGTGCGAGAGGCAGTAGCATGCCATGAACAACGCAGCATTGCCAGGAAGGAACCATATATAAATAAAGTTGAGGATTGTGACGTAGTAGCAGAGATCAAAGAGAAAGTAATGCCAGGAACGCTTCTTGTAGGTATAAGCGCGAAGAGGGAGCAGATACAACCCTTGAACAGTATATGCAATATGGACCCATCTAAAATACTATCCATCAGTATTTTTAGTCGCGACCCGAGAAGTGTACATACTGTGGAGCCATCCCAAACAACAGTGCTGACACCAGCAATGACATCACGCCGAAAAAGAACGAGACCTTGTCACGCGTTCGAACTACTTTCGCGGAATGCCACGATGACACCAGCGATTGCATGCGTGTAGAGACCTGCATACGCGAGTGAGACTGACGACATACGGGTGCTGATGGTGGAAAGCACCTTGAGCTTAAAGTTCTTGATTTCGCGGTCAATGTTCTCTGCCAACACATCGCCAGAGTGTGCACGTTTCTTCAGTGCTTCCTCGGCTTTCATCTTGAGCCTATCGCTGTGCTTTTGGATCTGCCTCTGAAGCAAATCCAGACGCGAATCAAAATACGTCTCCATAGTATCTGCCAATGCGTCCATATAAGAATGCATCGGAAAGCTTATTACACGCACCTAGCAAAGTAAACGCTCCGGTCCAGTCCGAGATATCGTCACGGAGAAATCGCTCGAATGGTGTTGAGAAGTAGCCCATGCCTGTGGATGTCTCTGATCTTGAAGGTGAAGGGGGGCGGGAAGCCATTATGTATCGACGAGGACAATGGGAGAGCTTGTGGTCGGTGTGTGTTGTGGATGGACAAGACGTGTGTCGCTGCTTTGACTGTGCTTTGGACGACGTGTTGCTTAGTCAGCAGATGGAGGTTGCTCATCAAAATGAACTCAGGACAGCAGCGGTAAAGAAAAAGAAAAAGAGGTCTATTGTGGGGATATACACAAAGGCGGTCTACACAAGGGAAAGGTCGCCAAACTTTTCTTTGTAGCCTGGAGAAGCATGAGTGAATATTCACACAGCAACACACGCGACTTTTACCTGGTACACTAAATTTGCCTTTCTGAACCATGGTGTCCACAGTTTCTGCCAAGCGTGGGTGAGAATCCTCAAAGTCGGATATCTACAACATACGATTCAAGACATGTCTGTCAACGAAGAGAGGAACGTACGGTCAAGTCCTCAAATGGACGGGCTTGCTCAATATTGGCAAGAGTCGCTTGGAGGTCTTTCAATTCCACATCTATTTTTTGTGCAGTCTCTTTGGCCTTTTCGACCTATGAGATAATCGAGCGTGAGGACATACGGATAGCAAAAGGGTGACGACTGACCGCTTTGACCTCAAAGGTCTCAATAGCTTTAATGTGCCCATTGACGTCGTAGGTGACAGGTTTAAAGTCTTTAAACAGTTTCTCGGCTTGATCGACGATGGCAGTGTTTCGTAGGGTAGAACGGTAGTATGCAAAATCGACGGTGGTCGGTTGAGAGGCATATTGGGCATGTATACGTTGAGCATCAGCATGCCGCTTTCGGAACGCCTGAAGAGCAGAAATGCTCTCTATTTATTGAGAATGAGTGTCCGTTGAAGAATGTTTTGAACGTATTGACCTTTCCCCAGTCCAAGTGTTGTGTACACTCGGGTGAAATCCTGTTCATCTGGGCTTTAGCAAGACACCAGAAAGTAACTGTGTAGGCTCACAACGGCGGCAACGGCTGCTTTGGAGGCCATGAAATGACTGAAGTGAATGGGTCAATTGACTACAAGTGTGGTTCCGGGAACTGCCGACAATTATTTTAATTAAATAATATTCCACGCCATACAGAAGCTGGTATGGTCAGCAGGTTTGGCAAAAAAAGGCCCCAGGCATATCTCATTATCTAGTCAACTTCTGTTCCCACTCGAGACAAAATCCCATCCATCGAGACTGAAAGATGCTGTTGGAGGGTTGGCCCAAGCAACTAATATCCGCGGTCAGGATCTGGAGAGACGCTGCTCCTGGCTCCAATGACGTACCCGGGCCGTGGTCTCCCGCGTTGCTCCACATTATACTCCACTGTCTCGTACTGTGGGTGGTCTTCAGGGTTTTTAAACACACCAGGTCAAAATCCAAGACCAGCAACACTACCTTCATACCAACCGATATTAAAGTCGAAACCGAGAACAAGAGTCGTCAGCATGGAGGTCAGTCAACTGTCTTTGCCTGGGAATGAGTGTTCACCTGGTGCTCCAATCAAGAGTGGACTCCACAGCGTTTCAGCTACCCAGAGGTTACGCCTTGTGAGTTGGAGCTCAAGGATATCAAGCCTATCCCGTATCGTCCATTTCGGTCGGGCGATTACCAGTACGTTTTTCCCCGTGGGAAAGAAACAGACTAATCGTGGCCTAGTGTGACGATGGGCATCCGATCCATGCCTTGGAGTGAATGGATTGAGCTCGACGCCACCTTTCCAGCCTACCAAAAGGTTCGCAGTGTCAGACTTGAAACCCGCGGGAGGAAGGCTGTCAGAGTGCTGCCTTTACGTGACGACAGTACTGTCAAAGTGTTGGGAGGGGCTGACGCTGGTATGTAATATCCTTGAATGGTTTGATGATAGGTTGACGCCACACAAACTCCGTATAGCAAAAGAATTGGTGTACGAACTTGCAGAATATCTGTCTCGACGGTATCCGACGTCCTTCCGGGTTACGCGGATCTCGACTTTGACTTCGACTTCGATTGTTCCTTCCCTTGGCGGTATTCCGCTCTCATGGGACGGGAAGCCACCGATTTGTATTATTGAGGTCAAGGAAACTGGGGAGAGATTTGACCTAAGTATACTGGAAGGACACCAAGGTGAGGAAATGGGGGAAGAAGCAATGAAGATTGTCACTGGGTTGTGAGTCATGTTTTGTGGATAAATCGTGACGTGTGGTGAATATGGTGACAGGGTCCAAGAAGATATGGCCATCATGATGGAAGGTAATTCGCCGCTCTCCTTCCTCGTGGTACTCCTATTTGTCGCGGTGGATGCTGAATTCAGCGCGGCACAGGATCGGACGGCAAGTATTATTTCCAGGCAGGATCGATATGCACCGCAGGTCAGTGGGTAAAACACGGCATTGAGTGATGCTGACAAGCATTGTGCCTTGCAACGTATGGTAGGGTTCTGGCGAATGAGCGATAAAATTGGCATGTCGCTTGACGAGATACACTTGTCAGGGAATGTGCCCCAGTGTGAGAGCTTGCACGGTGATTGCGACGATTGTTCGGCTCATGTTTTCCTAGTCCAACATAAACTGGAGATGAGCATGGAGCGGTTCTTCAGACGGCTACCGCTGGACAAGCCTGTGGCGCGCAACAATTATTTCGTACAGGTGGTCAAGCCTGGTTCAGAGGTTGATCCAGAGGAATTGGGTTGGTCAGATTCGACAAACGGACCCGAGGATGAATTTGAGCATGGTCACGGACACAGCGCGGAGACACCGTCGTACTTGGCGCCGGGTACACTACGATTGCGAAGTGAGCGACAGACGTTGCGACGACTTCCACGGACGGGTGCGATCGTGTTTGGGATACGAACGTACCTAACCAAGGTGGAAGAGTTGGCACGGGAGCGAGGCGTGGCGGGACGATTGGCGAGTGCGGTGCGGAGTTGGCCGGATGACGTCGCGGTGTACAAGGGACGGAGGATGTATGGTGAAGTCTTGGTTGGATATCTGGATGAAATAGCCACATTAGGATAAAGAAAAAGGACAGAATGTGTGTGTGTGTGTGTGTGTGGGGGGGGGGGATGTTGATGATGGGCGTGAACGGTCTGTGCAT
>JBBPPV010000071.1:0-13832 GCA_038092115.1 Leccinum brunneo-olivaceum
CCCCTGGCACGTGGATCGGCAATCGCGCCAGCATAGATGTTCCGAACAGAGGCAAGGTCAGGGCGTCCGAACACTTTGCGATTTTCGCGACACGGTCGGTAGTTCCGTCGGCGAGTGGAGGCTTTCCGAGTCCAATCTTCTATGGGGCACACAAGTTCCAGGAGCTCACAATCGATGCGCCGTCTTCAGACGAAATCAAGATGATCATTGAGTCCCGATTCCCTAAGTTGGGGAAATGTCTTACACGAGCCATCATACAAACCTGGGCTGGTGTTCAAAAACTAGGGACGACCGCCTCGACAAGGTCTGTTGGTTTGAGAGAGCTTGAAAAGTTTTGCCGTCGGGTGGAGGTACTCGTTCCCTCAACCGATAATACTATGGATGTGGAAACCCCCGATCAAGACGTCAATCCCGTCGCCACGCTCTTTCCAAATGTTGCTTTTCGAGAAGAGCTTTTCCTTGAAGCCAGGGATGTCTTCTTTGGCGCAGGTGCCCTTACAGTTCCAGCTCAAATACAGTATGATCGCATCGCTACTCTTGTTGCTGATCATATGGGGCTAGATTCTGAGCGTCAACAGTGGGCGCTCAGCGGCCGAGTGCCCGCATTCGAAGAGGAAAAAAATCCAAACGATAATACCATTGCTGTTGTCGTTGGCCGCGTAAGACTTCCTGCTCGACCTCCGAAGCCGAGCCTTTTTATTACGCCAACTCGTCCATTTGCGTTGCACAAACCTGCAGTGTGTCTCCTTTCACGAATTGCCACTGCTATATCTCTTTGCGAACCAGTACTCCTGACCGGAGAGACTGGCACTGGAAAAACCAGCGCTATCACTCACCTTGCTTCTTTGCTACACCGCCCCCTGATTTCGCTTAATCTTTCTCATCAAACAGAATCCTCAGATTTGCTTGGCGGCTTTAAACCCATTGATGCTCGCGTTCCTGCATTTGCGCTTCATGCAGAGTTTTTAGAGCTCTTCGGAAATACCTTTAGTCGGAAGAAGAATGTCAAGTTTGAGGAATCCGTCCGGAAAGCAGTTCAGGAGGGCAAGTGGAGGAGAGCGGTAGCCCTTTGGAAGGAGTCAGTGCGGCTTGCTAGAGAGCGGATTGAATCAAAGCTAAATGAGGACGCACAGTAAGTCTTGTATGCCAAGTAACATCGCCATTTAGTGATTTTTTTTTCTAGAGAACCTTCTCTGGCATCTTCGGAAGTGGATGGGCCGAGGAAACGGCGGAAGCTCGACCAGACTTTGCTTCGACAATCTGGAGTGGCCTGGGACAAGTTTCAACGTGATATTGACGAGTTCGACATGCAACACGCTCAAGGACAGGGAAAGTTTGCCTTTGACTTTGTGGAGGGTCCTCTTGTCAAGGCGCTCCGCTCTGGTGATTGGTATGTTAACATATATTTACTATTCACCAAGCTTGCATTTGACCTATTCTTAGGATACTTCTTGACGAAATCAATTTGGCCGGCCCAGAGACGCTGGAATGCATCACTGGGCTTCTTAGTGGCCCAACGGCATCCATTTCGTTGACCGAGAGGGGTTCTCTGGAGGTGGTCCCCCGCCATCCTGATTTCCGTCTGTTCGCCTGCATGAATCCCGCGACAGACGTTGGAAAAAAAGATCTCCCTCCCAATATTAGAGCACGGTTCACCGAGATTGATGTCCCCCCACCAGACACTGACCGCGAGACCCTTCTTACCATCATTCAGCAATACGTCGGTCATTGCGCAGTTGGAGATAAAGCTGCAATCATGAACGTCGCCGACTTCTACACTGCTCTTAAACGGTTGGCAGAGGATCGGCAATTAGCAGATGGATCAAATCATCGTCCTCATTACAGCATGCGGACGCTCGCCCGAGCTCTTACTTTTGCGGCTGACATATCTCCTATGTATGGCTTGCGGCGTGCGTTATGGGAAGGGTGCGTTATGGCGTTCACTATGGTGCTCGATGGGCCCAGTGCGGATGTCGCTACTAGTCTCGCACAGAAACACATCCTCTTTGGGGTTCGTAATCCCAAATCTTTATTGGCGAAGGTGTCCTCTCATCCTCCTTCTCGGTCTGCTGACGAGTTTGTCAAGTTTGGTCCATTTTTCATGGAGAAGGGCCCGCTTCACGTTGACCCAGTGGAAGATTATATCATGACCCCTTCAGTTGAAAAAAAGCTGATTGACCTTGCCCGCATTGTCCTCACTCGTCGTTTTCCCGTGCTTATTGAAGGCCCTACATCAAGTGGAAAAACCAGTGCGGTGGAGTACCTCGCCCGTCGAACTGGTCATCGGTTCATCCGCATCAACAACCATGAACATACCGATATTCAGGAGTATATCGGGTCCTATATTTCCGATCCGGCTACCGGGAAGCTAGTATTCAAGGATGGCCTTCTTGTTCATGCACTCAGATACGGCCATTGGATCGTTCTCGACGAGTTGAACCTTGCACCAACGGATGTCCTCGAGGCTCTGAATCGACTGCTGGATGACAATCGCGAACTGGTCATTCCGGAGACCCATGAAGTTGTTCGGCCTCATCCTCACTTTATGCTTTTCGCCACCCAGAATCCACCGGGCTTGTATGCCGGCCGAAAAGTTTTGTCTCGCGCCTTTCGCAATCGTTTTCTTGAAGTTCACTTTCAAGATGTACCGCAGGCAGAACTGGAATCCATTTTGTGCCAACGATGTCGCATTGCACCTTCCTATGGACAAAGGATTGTTACCGTCTTCCAAGAATTACAGAAGCGGCGACAGACTGGGCGTGTTTTCGAAAGTAAACAGGGATTCGCGACCTTGCGAGACTTGTTCAGATGGGCTGGTCGGGATGCAATTGGATACCAAGAGCTTGCAGAAAATGGTTACATGCTTCTCGCAGAACGGGCTCGGCGCATTGAAGACAAGCTTGTAGTCAAGGAGGTCATAGAAGCTGTTATGAAGGTTCGGATCGATGAGAAATCCCTGTACAGCCTGCGCGGTCCTGAAGCCGAGGCTTACATTGGATGCCCCGTACCTTCATCTTCCCATGTTGTCTGGACCGACGCCATGCAGCGGCTCTTCATCCTGGTTTCCAGAGCTCTGAGATTCAACGAGCCGGTTTTGCTGGTGGGAGAGACCGGTTCTGGCAAAACATCTGTCTGTCAATTGTACGCTGAAATCGTGTCCAAGGACTTGTACTGCCTTAGCTGTCATCAAAATACGGAAACAGCAGACTTGATCGGTGGCTTGCGACCAGTACGCAACCGTGGTACAGTTTCTTCGGATGCTCATCGTGACGCATTGTCTCTTCTCGCTCGCGCCGGTATCGTTAGTGCGTCTACAGATACTCAGGGAATACTAAACCAGATCTCCGCGCTACTGAAGACAGATCTTGAGCCCTCACTAGGGGCTACTCTCCAGGAGTCCCAGAAGAAACTTCTGATGTCTGAGTCCCTATTCGAATGGTACGATGGTCCTCTCATTCGAGCCATGCAGAGCGGCGATGTCTTCCTACTCGACGAGATCTCATTGGCCGATGATTCGGTACTTGAGAGGCTCAACAGTGTGTTGGAGCCTGATCGGACAATTGTTCTCGCTGAGCGAGGGGGTACAGATGGCGAATATCCCGCTGTCCGCGCTGCAGATGCTTTCAAACTTATAGCGACGATGAATCCTGGGGGTGATTACGGGAAGAAAGAGTTGTCTCCTGCCCTTCGGAATCGTTTCACGGAGATTTGGGTGCCTCCGGTTGATGACCCATGTGACCTTAGGATGATCGTTGAAAGTTCCTGGACCTACGATGCTTTGAAGGTGTTCACTATGCCAATTTTGCAGTTCACCGATTGGTTTTGTGAGAGAGTCGGTGATCATTCTATCTGTACGTTGCGGGACTTGCTAGTAAGTAATTTTGAAGGTCATTTTGTCATTCTCTATCTCACCCCTTGCTAGGCTTGGGTTGCATTCTCCAATGCTCTGTTTACCCCCGACGGTGACAATGCGATCCCAGCAAATGAGATATTCGTGAGTCAATGATGTCTTTTGCCCATGCTCGAGGACTCATTCGCTGTTTAGCACCATGGAGCTCACATGACGTTCCTCGACGGATTAGGTTCCTTGCCACAAACTGCGACATATTCGCTGCAGACCTTGCAACAAATCAAGGAAGAGGCCGTTTGCGAGTTACGCCTCCTTGTCCCGTTTGAAGTGCCGGATACATCTCCTCATCGCTGCGACCCTTCCCTTTTCGTTCAGTTTGGCCCATTCACACTTCCAAAGGGACCAGCAAACGCCATAATACCCAGCTTCAATCTTCAAGCACCGACCGCTTACGAGAATGCTCTGCGAGTGGTCAGGGCCTGCCAAGTCCGCAAGCCAATTCTTCTGGAAGGGAGCCCAGGGGTCGGGAAAACGTCTCTTATCGCTGCTTTGGCCAAGATCGCTGGTTACCACCTATGTCGCATCAATCTTTCAGACCAGACTGATTTGATAGACTTGTTCGGTTCCGACTTACCTGTGGAAAATGGTGCACCAGGGGAGTTCACTTGGAAAGATGCAGAGTTCCTCCAAGCCTTGCAACAGGGCCACTGGGTTCTTCTCGACGAGATGAATCTCGCCCCTCAGGCAGTCCTCGAAGGCTTGAATGCGGTACTAGACCATCGAGGCACGATTTATATACCCGAACTTGGACGCAGCTTTTCGCGCCATCCCTCGTTTCGAGTATTTGCTGCGCAAAATCCTTTGCATCAGGGCGGTGGCAGGAAAGGACTCCCAAGATCTTTTCTTGATCGGTTCACAAAGGTTCATGTTCAGGAACTAACACCAGATGATATGCTCGTTGTCTGCCGGGAACAGTACAGGGAGTATGACGAAGATGTCCTCCGTTCCATGATTGCGTTCAACACCCGTTTGAATCACGAAGTCGTCTTCAAACGGGCGTTTGGCCGGGAAGGCAGCCCTTGGGAATTCAATCTCCGTGATATCATCCGATGGGCTGAACTTTTACAGGCATCCAGCGCAATCAATCATCCTCGCCACTTCATCCGTATTGTATTCCTAAGCAGATTCAGGAATCTGCAAGATCGCGCATACGCCCAAGCGATATTCGATGAAGTTTTCTCGACCACAGATCTTCCAAGCGTGCCTAACCCTTACCCTGTCATCTCAAGTTCCTATCTACAATTTGGTTACTACAAGACAAGGAGGCACAACGTGACTTTACCTCATAGAATTTCTGATATTTTACAGGTACATCTTGCAGCGATTGAAGCTATTGGCATATGTCTCTCTCAGTCCTGGCTAGTCGTCGTGACTGGCTTTCGTAACAGCGGCAAAACGAATCTGATTAGAACCCTTGCTAATCTTTCCGGCAACTATCTTGATGAAGTCCACATCTCCAAGGCAACGGATACAACGGATATCTTGGGCGGTTTCGAACAAGTTGATCACTTGGGACGAACTATCGCAGTCGCAGAGGAGGTAGTCCGCCTCGCCGAGACGTTCGCGCGCTCCAGTTGTGGGATCACTTCAAGACGTCGATACCAAGAGGTCGTACAGCGCGAATTGGCTTCCGATCGGAGAACCTTCGCATCAATCTTACAAGTTGTCTCTGGGCTTTTGGCGGAGCTGTCGACGATTGAGGTTGATGATGCGTCTCTCGATGAAGCTCGAAGAGAATTGGATTTCAAAGTCCGGGACCTGCCTCAAGTTGATTTTGCGAAGGGCCGTTTCGAGTGGATCGACGGTCCATTGATACGGGCGATGAAAGATGGTCACTGGCTTGTTCTCGATGGCGCAAATATTTGCAATCCTTCTGTCCTCGACCGACTCAACTCTCTTTGCGAACCGAACGGCAGTTTGGTGCTAACCGAACGTGGCCTCGTCAACGGCGAGGTACAGATACTGAAACCGCATCCGAACTTTCGTCTGCTAATGACGGTAGACCCTCAGTATGGTGAACTGTCAAGGGCGATGCGCAATCGCAGTGTGGAGGTTTCTCTACTGAGTTGCTTTACAGAAGAGGACCAATCACGCGTGCTCGCACACTCTCGCCTCCCCGTTGGCTCAATAACAGCGACACACTGCTATATTACACATGAACAGGCACGCCGAGGTATCCTCTCGGTGTACTCATCCAAGCCATTTCAGCCTCTTCCATCCATGGGTATTGACCATGATTCAACACTGTCCTCCCTGATCGTTCATGCACCGATCATGGATGTCTCCGATCTTCAAATGTCGCGTGCGCTCGTCTACTTTGCTGTCAGGTCGTTTCCTACACGTCTACACTGGATCTTCAAGCGTTATCTCGGGTCTTCATCGCCCAACGGACTCTTGTGTTCTGTTCTTGCAGACCCAGCCTTTAGCGAGGTATCTCAAACGCTTTCTTTGCAAGTGAAGAGAGTGTCTCAGATCCTTCCCCGTTCACTCGATGATATGTTGGTCAGTGTTCACATGGCACGCTGTATTTGTATCCGTTCTTTCACACTGATGTACTCAATCTACTTAAATATATAGCCAATGGATGATTTCATGGTTTATCCGCCATGCCCATGTTGTACAGAACGAACAGAGTACTGCTCGTCTCATGCGTTGAAACTTGAAATTCTGCAACTTTTCGCTTCCCTGCTCCTTGATAAGAATGACGAACGTGGGTACCAATCAAGTAGTTCCCATAACGCTCTCGCAGGATGCACATCGAATCTGAATGAGGCATTGCAATCGGTACTGGTGGAGGTACGAGCGGTTGCCCAAATGTTACTGGAGCAGTTCCTCTCCGGTTTATCTGGTTCTCAATCTGTGAGCATTTTTTGTTTCAACACATCAGCCATCTTACACCGTCAGCTGCAGGATTATAGTAATTCTGCCAACATTCTCCGAATTTCGGGAGAGCTTCGCCAGGTTCTCGCTCAGAAAAATTTCGACTACTCCTGGGTTCGGGTCCTATCGAAGCTGATCTCCAAAGCACTCGAAAATTGCTCTCCTGTCTATCATCGTCTTGCTCGAGCGTCTGCTATTCTGGAGAGCGCGATCTCTCCGTCATCTGGTCTTGGATTGGTGGACATATGGTCGCAACTACGTGTAGACCGGCCCACCGAAATCACCTCAGCTGACGTCAGGTTGTTGGCCTGCTCGCCTACAGAAGTTTCGAAGCCAGGTTTGCTAGAGTCTTGCAAGGAACCAGTTACATCTTAACTTATTTGTTTTAGCATCCCGGCGAGAGCAGTTAGAGATGCTTGCCATTGCAACTTTGCCGATGCACTTAAAGCCAGAGAATGCTGAGCGATTAATGTATATTTGTGGCCAGGTGAAAGACGTAAGAAGGCAGTCACGCAGCCCTCTGCCATATCCTGATTCTCTGTAGTGGGTATCCAGGGTCCCTCAGCAAGATATAGGGTTTTACGGGTCCTGCAATCCCTCCTCCCTCCTCGTCGAATTGCTGGTACTCTGCGATCTTCATGCAAAAAACAAGGATGTCAGTTTGCCACACATAGTTCCCATGTGAGAGATGGTTGACGCAGCAACTTGCAGATCATTATCCTGGTGCTCCGGCGCCTCATTGATATCGCTCTTGAGGAGCCGAACATAGATTTGCGGCGATTTGCATCATACCAGCATGTGATATGGAATCATGACGCGGACTGGGACAGTACGTCATGACTTTATCAATATTTACGCTGTTCTTACAAACGTGGTTTCAGTTTCTCCCCGTGTCATCGCTACAGTATTGACTCAGTGGCTTGAAGCCTTGTGGCATAAAGAAGCAAAAGAAGAGGTAGGCATAAGAGTCGAAACTGCGTTTTTCAAGTACCCACTTGATTTTCAGCGCGTCGGTGGTCCAAATATCATCCTCCGCCCGACTCACCTTCTCAGTGCCTTTGAAAAGGGGTATGAACTTGTGTATCGTGTGCTTACTTTCTGAACATTTTTCAGTCGAACCGCGGGTGTCCCGTTGGCATCGCTCGAGGAGCATGGGGAGTCAGTGAAGCGTCTTATTGGACTTGTCGTGCTACAGTGTTTCAGCAATCTTTCGCGGCCTCAACAACTCACTGCACTGTTCAATCAGAGCGTAATTTTGGTAAGTAATAGCTTGAGCTTGAGCTTGACTGAACTTATAATTTCTCAAGGTCGCCTCTTGCTTCGCGACTTCATTCGATGAAACAACTCTCGATTGCATGCGCACAGGCTTCCAGAGAGATACGATAAAAGCGTCAAAGATTATTGTAGATTCCTTGCGACAAACAAATTACGAACCATTGCGGAGGGCCCTCCGACATCTAACCACTGCGTTGCAACACAATGAGGACGTGCTTTCGTTGTCTGAGATCTCTGTATCTCATCTCGGGCGATGCTGGATTGGGTTGAGCAGAGTCATCCTTGATCTTTTCGTTCCAAACGTACCCGTTGATCCTGCCGCAATGATACACCATGCAGCGGCTTACGCCCGGAGACAAGCAGAGTTTTCGCTGCAACAAATCAAACTACACATCCAACTGGAGCTCCGAACAGCGGCCAATAAAACAAACGATGTCATTTCCTACCTTGAAGCCTCCGCAAAGGAATTGGTACAGACTCCCCATGCATCTGCGAACGTGCCAACCCGAGACAATATCGCAAATCTACACACCTACTGGCTGGAGGTGTCGCAATTCATTAGCCAGGTGATCGACCCCCAAAAAATTGACGACCTGATGCGTGCTCTGGAATCGAGGCATGTTTCTGCCTTGGATCGCGAGGTGGTTGTCCAGGAATCTATCTCCGGTTTTTGTCAGCGCTTAGAAACCCTTTACGCCGAGTTTGATGACATCACGTGCATCCTTCGTCTGGCATTCGGGGCACTTCGGTTGGGTCTCCACCTCCTGCGCTGTGCTCCGAAGCAATCCTCTTCACAGAAACACGGCACGGAACTGGTGGCTAGTTTGGCTGTGTTCCCCTCCACACGCAGTGCACGGTTATTACAATCGCTATCCACTCCCAACGCGAGTCTTTCTGCCGCAGAGCTCGTCATATTAAGGATTGCTGCGGCAATCCATTGCAGCCCACTTCCATCGGCACTCACAACGATTGCGACTGCTTATGAACAAGCTTATCGGCTCTGGTCGATAGATCGAGCTCGCGATGAGAAAAGAGAGCAGGATATTAATTCTTTATATCGCACAAATGCAACGACGCATGATGCTCTGACGGAGGCAGAAGCTGAGGAAAGGGAGTTTTTGGAACTATTCCCCACTTTCGAGGATGCTCTTTTCCCTTCTGAAATCCCGGCTGTCCGTGTCAATGAGAAACCACTATATCATCTGACCCCAGATCGACAACGACAACTGCTCGCGCTTCATCTGGAATTCATGGGAAACACGAGTGGTCTGCACTCCACAAGCAAATTCAATGTTCTTCGGCAGACCTTTTTGCATACCTGGATCGAGGACAATCCATCTTCATTGCCTGACTCGTTGGAGAAACAGTCACTACACCTCCAGCTCTCTATTCTTCATGGACACCTTACGGAGATACGTGACAGCCCCGGTGTGTTTTCCGGGTCCTTCAATTTCTATGCCGATGCGAATATCCAAGAAGCAAAGAAAGTGTCCAACTTGATCCGATCCCTCCGTGATCGGCTCATTTCTGTCCTTCGAGATTGGCCAGATCAGATGGTACTTCAGCATCTCGTGGATCGCTGTGATATCATATTGGCGTTCGATCTTACCACTCCCATTGCCAAGTTTTTGTCAGCCCTAGAGCAATTGTTGATGCAAACGGAAGATTGGGAGATGTATGCGAACCGTGACAACAGCCTCAAGGAGCATCAGCATGGACTGACTAGTCTCATTGTCGAGTGGAGAAGGTTGGAGCTAGCATGTTGGATGAGTTTACTGGAATCCCAGAGCCAGTCGTTCGCTGGTCACGTAGCGGAGTTTTGGTTCCGCTTATACGAGGTCTTGATACAAGGTCCGTTGAATGCCGTCGAGGAAGCCGCGGATGCAAATACAGACGGCCTACATGGATACCTCACACAACTCCCGTCGTTGCTGGACGAATTCATTCAATCCAGCTCACTTGGCCAATTTCAGGTTCGCCTGCATCTGCTCCGCAGCTTTGAAGGCTTCGTTCACAACATAGCGCTTCGCGAATCTCATACCCACAAAGAAGCACTCCTTCGAGTCAGCCGTATTGTCCACTTCACCTGGAGATACTTTTGCACTTTCGTCCCCAAGTTCTCTGGGTCGCTGAGGGATCAAAGACGGGCGCTACAGAAAGAAGTTGAAGCATTCATCAAGCTTGCTAGCTGGAAGGATGTTAATGTTCAAGCCTTGAAACAAAGCGCCAAAAGAACGCACCATCAACTATACAAGATCGTCCGCAAATTCCGCGACGTTTTACGACATCCCATCATGGAAAAAATGATTCCGTTATTTGCCGGAGAGGCCGAGGGTCATCACCATGAGGTGGAGAGAGCAGCTTCACTAACCTCACCTTCCCTTCCATCCATGGTCGCCTTTGCGGATGCTACCTCAATCTCGATTTCTTTGCCATCTCACCTCGAGAATCTTCAACAGACTTTTGGGAGGTTCAATGACTTCATAACCAATTCAATCTGTCCGTTCCTCTCGAAGTACTCCGCTGGAGAAGTGGAACAGCTTTCCTTGGATATTATCCTGACTGCCAGAAACCTCGCAAACCACATCATCCCTCCAGATCTGACCAAAGAAAGGCGAGAAAAGTACAAGAAGAACTTGCTCCTTCGTAAAAGAAAGGCTTGGAGTGATCTTCTCAAAGAGCTCAAGCGGGGCGGCTTGGCTCACAACGTCAAACC
The DNA here is from genome assembly GCA_038092115.1 of Leccinum brunneo-olivaceum. Lineage (NCBI taxonomy): Eukaryota > Fungi > Basidiomycota > Agaricomycetes > Boletales > Boletaceae > Leccinum > Leccinum brunneo-olivaceum. The sequence goes on from JBBPPV010000071.1 coordinate 10,782, forward strand.
CGAGATTCTCAACAACTTGAGGGATGAATGCTGGATCCGAAATCAGCCTTTGATGCCAGTGAGTGGTGCAATGGCACCAGCGGAGAAAGCAGAACAGTACTTCGACCGAGTGCGTGGGTGTCTTCCCGCGCTCAGGAATGCACTTCCTGAGCATCACTCGAATGTGGGGACACGTGATCTTTCTCGAGGTATCTCACTGGTGGAATCAGGATACTTTTTGGCACTCGAGGGTAGATTGGCGTAAGCATCTGCCTGTATGTTGATTTCAAGGGCGCCTTCTGACCTCACATTTAGGTTGTCTCGCGCACTTGCTGCACATGTAGCACTTCGCCAGCAGGCGGACTGGCTCCAGGCTCTATCGGAGCAATCGGAAACGATCGTAATTGATGCATATGACAGGATTGAACCAATGCACAATGCACTGAATCACACCGTTCGTGCGCTGGAGGAGCTAGCCGAGGGCATGCGAATATTTTCTGAAATAGAGAAGAGCATCAGTACCGTCCCTGATCTCATTGAAAGGTGTCAAGCTCTGGTCGCCTCTGCGTGTACTTGGCGAGACCGTGTATTCAAAGTGAAACAATCATGTCAAATCATCATGCCTTCCGTACTTACTCGAGGTACGTTTCGATGGTCACGATTAGAAAATATAGTGAACATTTCAACCGTTCTAGATGATTTCGATGGCTTGGTAGACGCAGCAAGATACTTGAGCGAGCTTCCGGGGCAATTGGATGATATGTCAACAACCTGTCCTCAACTGGTATATATCCTCCAACCAACTCGAGAATGGATCTGCGAACAAGGCAGTTTCGCGTTTTGCCAGTTGACTGAGGGAAATGCTTCTGGGAATGTAGACGACATTATCGACGCGCTCCTCATCACTGTCCAATCCATGCTTCGCCAATGCTCCGGATCTGCCCCACCCCCAGAACCAAACCCTGCATCCGAAGAGGTCAAAGACAATTATATTCGACTTGGTGTTCAAACGATGTCGCACTTTGCCACCCTCCTCGACCTTCCCACGCTAGCAAACCAACTGAATAGCACATGCACATGTCTTTCGTATCTCCCACATGCCTCGCGCCAGCGAGCGTTGAGAAGGGTGATGCCCTTTTTGTCATGCTTCTTGATCTTTTCAGGCAATGTTGTCGAAAATCTGGCGACATGGACACGTGCCATTTTCAAGTTGGATTACATCGTGTGCTCCGTCGTACACACTATCGCGACTCAAGGGTTCTGTATACCCCCTGAAACGGAAGAGGGCGAAACTGCTGGAGATGAAAAAGGACACGCGACGGAGCTCGGAGGAACGGGTGTGGGTGAAGGCATTGGAAACGAAAATGTGAGCAAGGAAATCGAGGATGAGAGTCAGGTGGAGGGCCTTCAAGGCAACGACAACGGTGACAAGGAGATGCGGAGAGAGAAAGGTGAGGACGAAGCAAATACGATCGAGATGAACGAGGACTTTGGTGGGGAGATGGAGGATTTGCCCGAGGGTGAAGAAGGGGATGAGGAAGAGGAAGAAGGGGACGAGGAAGAAGGACCAGACGAACAACTGGGCACGCTCGACAAGTCGGATCCAGCCGCAGTGGATGAGAAGTTGTGGGGAGATGAAAAGGGAGATGACGATGGGAAAGGTGAGGACGAGCTGCAAGATGACAGGTCTCGGGAGGATCAGCGGAAGGGTTCGGATGTCGTGGCGAAGGAGGGAACGAAACGAAACGAAACGAAAGCAGGCGACGGTAAACAGGAGGAGCAAGGGGATGAAACAGGCGGAGAGGAAGAAGTTGATGTAGGCGAGGAGATGGAACCCTCTAATGCTTCTGGTGCTCCAATGGACCAGCACATCCCAGATGCCAATACTCTTGACCTCCCCGATAACATGCATCTTGACGAGGATCAGGACAAGCAAGACGATCACGGAGGTGATGACTCAGGAATGGAAGACTTCGGTGACGAGGAACAGCCATCGGATGGTCAGATGGACGAAGATGTTGGCGAGGAACGGGGAAGAGACCGTACTCCCGATGACGATGCAATATCTGCAGAACCTGAGGATACCGAACAGCAACCATCTCGAGCTATCCATATGGACGAGAAAGAAGACATTCCTGACGAGGAAAGCAAGGACAACGCAGTCGCTCGGCCAGATCTTACAGCCGGTGAATGCGACGTTGGTGCGCCCGAGCACGAACGACAACCAACGGACAGTGCTCAAGAGGGACAACAAGGATCCACTTCCACACAAGTAAAAATGGATATCGACGGGGGTGAGAATGCGAAAGAAGCTGAACCCAGTAAACAGCAGTATGTCTCCAGCGCCGCTTAACTATTTGAGCTCATGTTGATCACTCCAGGTCTGGTGGTGCTGACCAGCCTCAACCTCTCTCGACATCCGATACTCAACCCCAGCCTTTTGATCCTAGATCCACTGGCGAAGGTACACAGCGTGGTCCCGCCTACGCTCATCAACCCCCCCCTGCCCTAACTCCTAACCCTCTGCGAAGCCTCGGGGATGCACTTGAAGCAGTCCAACAACGCTTTGACGAGATCTTTGGACCAGCCAATCAGCCACAGCCCTTACCGACTCCCCAACGTGGAGACACAGAACAAGTCGAATATGCACACCAAGAAGATGCGCCAGAGAGCAATGATATGCAGGCGCTCGGTCCTGCCGGCGAGGAGCAAGTTGTCAAGTTGAGAGAACTCAAATTGGTCGACGAGGGAAACACCAAGGCTGATACCGACGCTATGGACATTGACCAGTTTGATAACAAAGAAGAATTGAAAGAGGCGAAAGACGTGGCGATGGAGAGGTTGGAAGCGGAGAAAACTGCTGACCGTCCTGCTCCAGATGTCGAGGGTGCATTTGCACACACAGAACAAGAGATCGGCGTCACAAAAGGACAATCTTATCACCTTCCAGATGCCTCTGTACCCAAAGACGAGGTCGACGTGGAACCGGAATCAGAGACACCCTCCTCCGAGCTTGTTCTCTGTGCGTTGACAGACCACATTTCAAACCCCACTCCTGCCTCTGCCTCCCAC
>JBBPPV010000072.1:0-13814 GCA_038092115.1 Leccinum brunneo-olivaceum
GAATGCTCGGGGGTACGACTCGGGACTTCCATGCATCATTAATAACTATCCATTGCCAGGGCAAGCACATTCTAGAGTTGAAGTTAAAAGATAAATGTGATCATAATGTCACTCCCTACTGAGAGGGAGACAAGCACACGCATGCTCTTCAGCAAAATTCGTGAGTGATGGAGGAAGATTGTTTGTTTGAAAAGAAAGAGAGCGAGGGAATGAGACAGGAGAGACAGGGAATGTGAGTGCAATGGACAACAATAACAGAACGACAGAAAATGCGATAACTACAGAATTATTTTAACTCAAATGCTGATCATGATGGTATCACTTCTTTCTGGGGTTGGCCTTGTTGACGGCAGGTTGGGAGTGTGCAGGTGGCACGTAGTTTTTAGGGCGACGGAAAAGGAGGACGTGAGGTTCTGGGGCTATAAATCGAAATGAGAGACCTCAATGCATGAGAAAATATAGATCAGACCGTGAACTTCGTAATGTTGCCACCCTAAACTCTGAGTAATGCCGATACCCCTCCACTCTGCTTCTGTGAGGAGGCGGAGTGTACCTTCCTTCTCATCAAAGAGCTCCTTTGGTATCAACTTCAAAAGAGGCTTTGGCAAGATGACGTGGCGGTATTCATAATGATCGTCTGAGTATCTGTCGGAATAGTGTATTCTGTGGGTTGTCATCAAACTCTTCTGCATTGCCATAATCAGGATACAGCCTACTTCTCGATGTACTCCTCAAGCTTATTGTTGGTCGTGCGATCTGTCATCTTTCTGGATAGAGGATATATGCGCGCAGAAAGGAATACTCGATCTTTGTGGTTGAATGTAACAGTCAAGCAACTTTGACGCGATTTTGAATCAAGAGACTACACGTGACTGCGCGTCCGTGACAGTTGTCACATGACACGGTCGTGACTTGTGAGGGGTTTGTCACGCTCAGGGGCATACTTATAGAAATGGTGAATTCGATGCATCTTACTTTCAACCATCATGGATCACAACACTTGGACTTTCGAGAACCGACGTCCAAGACACTACGACTACTCCCATGGAGACAGTTACAATATACAGCGGTTTTCATCTCCAACTTTGGAGTCACCAGATGCTTCGCACATCTACTGCGGTACTTTCGATTTTTGGCATGATGCCGGTGGGTGTATGCGCTTTGTCTGTCCTGTACTTCACTATATGCTGCTGTAGAACCCTCTCCGTCTCCTCCATCGTTTCGAGGAGGGAGTTACGCCGACCTACAGTCAGTACCTTCTGAGAGGCTCTACAGTGACAGTCATTGCGGCGGGGCAAAAAAATTTAACTCTCCCACTCAGCTATTTAGCCATTCTCCACCGCATGACGAGCGTAGTAAGTGGTGGTTACATTCCCACACGTTTCCTCCAACGTTTCGTTTTCCTACAGCACACCTGTCTCAATTATCCTACCCAATTTCTTATTCAGGCGAACGCGCACCTCATTTTTCCTCGGGTTATGAAGGCACTACACGAAATGGTTTTGGATTGCGACTACGCCCCGTTTCTGACTTACGTGCGTCAAAAAGGATATAGCGTCAATTTATCATTAAATGTCAGTCTCAGCCGATAGGTTCCGTGGGGTTTTCAAATTTGGGGTTTTCAACGCGATACAATCAGCATGTTTTGACCAGGTTTGAGATCCATTTGTTGGGTGAGACGAAATGTCACGCTACGTCTTTGTAGGTCCTGCATTCAGAAGACAATCTGGTAATTACACTCCCAAATGATTACATCATCACTGAAAAGTTTCTCCAGGTTATCAGTGGTCCGTTCTGTGACCTGGTTTTGTATATCATTCCTTGACCCTCGTTAGCACCCACTGGAAGTGGAAAGACCGTCCTTTTCGAGCTGAGTATAATTCGAATGCTGACGCAAACTGCAAATGATGCACGGTCTGCCAAGTGTGTTTATGTTGCGCCAACCAAAGTGGGCTTTCTCGCTCGACTTAGAATATACACTTATCGGAGGTCTTCAGGCATTGTGTAGCGAGAAGTACAACGAATGGACGGCAAAATTTGGCGGACTCGGCGTCAAATGTAAGCACTTTGCTTGCGAAGATTTTATTATTGACTGATGTCTACCCCCTCAGGCTGCGAATTGACTGGTGATACTCTAATTTTAGGAAGGGGGGTTTGGGGCGATGCTAAAAGTTCACATATAATGTATGTGTTTGGCAAGTCTTGCTGACATATATATTGATATATCGCCTTCTTTAGCGTAACAACAGTGAGCGTATTTTACCGACTTTTTTCTTAGTAATTATTGACATCACGCTAGGCCGAAAAGTGGGACAGTTTAACGCGAAGTTGGTGCGTCCCCCTCTTCATTGAAGCATGTTTTGCGATGAAAATCTGGCCAGGTCCCATCATTCCGGGATATTGTCCGGGGTGAAACTATTCCTCGTAGATGAAGTATGTCAACTACATTGTTGGAAACAGCATGTGAACCTATCGTTCTGTATTCAGGTCCACGTCCTGAACGAATCACGAGGAAGCGTTCTGGAAGTCATAATATCCCGTATGAAGGCACGCGGATCCGGCATCAGATTTCTTCTTATTTCTGCTACTGTCCCAAACGTGGAAGATGTTGCTTCTTGGATTGGGGCCAGCAACGGCAGTGGCCAACCTGCTAGAATATTCCAGGTTGATTACCTGAAGTTCATATGTGCTTTATTTTCTAAAAAACAGTTGCAGTTTGGTGAAGAATTTCGGCCCTGCAAGCTTACAAAATTCGTCTATGGTGTAGCAAAACCCAAGGGCCAGAACGATTTTGCATATGCTCGTACCCTTGATCTTCGTCTATTCACTATAATACAGCAGCACTCAAAAAACAAGCCAATCCTTGTTTTCTGTCCCACTAGGAAGGGTACGCAAGTGTTCATGGTTTCAACACAGAGAGCTTAATTGTATGGTGTATCATACAGGTACATTAGATACAGCCAAACAGTTGGCAAAGGACTACGATCAGGCAATGAAGGGGAAAAAAAATCTACCATGGGCACCCCCTCCACAGTATGCTTCATCCATTCATCTACTTATCCCCTATTCATCTCGCATAGCATCAATCAGAGTTTTCATGACAAGGACTTGACTGGTGCGTCTAAGTGTTTGGGCGCGTGCAATCGGCAACCTGACATTGTAATAGCTCTTGCATCCCTGGGAATTGCAGTTCATCACGCTGGGTTAAATACAGACGATAGGAGGGCGGTGGAAGAGTTGTATTTACGAAAAGCCTTGCGCGTTTTAGTCTCCACATCTGTATGGAACTCTCCCACCTACACTCCGTGCGCTCACTATCACGTAGACCTTGGCGGTTGGTGTCAACTTGCGTACGTCCGTTCTTACCGGTGATGCTTACTCCTCACTATCATCAAGCTGCCCAAATGGTTGTAATAAAGGGTGTCAAATTGTACCAAAATGGGGAAATGAGAGAATACTCAGATCTCGATATCTTGCAGATGATGGGTCGAGCGGTAAGCTGGCGCCTTTCAATTTTGTGTCTAAACTCGAGTTTCACACGATTCAGGGACGACCTCAATTCGGTGCGTGCTTTCTTGTCTACCCCACTACGGTGACGTAGTATCTACACTTATATTTTAGATGACGAGGGAACTGCCATAGTTCTATGCGAACCGGAACTGGAACATAAGTATCGCACGCTCACTCAGGGAAGTACTGCTCTAGAGAGCTGCCTTCATAAAAGCCTCGCTGAACACATAAATTCGGAAATCGGGCTGGCCACTATATCAACAGTCGAGAATGCGAAGGACTGGCTTCGTCATTCTTTTCTATTTCGTCGTATCCAAAAAAATCCCCATCATTATGATATCGGAAAACACGAAAAGCAGACATGGGAAGAGAAAATCGACGAAATTATTATGCAAAGCATACTCAATTTACGCGAAACAAAGTTGATTGTGTATAATGAGACAGACGGAAGTCTTTGCTCTACAGAGTATGGGGATGTTATGAGCAAGGTAGGATGTATCCACATCTCGTCTCTCCTTGTAATGACGGCCCTAGTTCTATATTAGACAAGGAACAGTACGTATTCTCCGTCAAATCTGCTGCCTACTATTCAACCTCATCTTGTTGGGAGATGCGAGCAATACTCAACCTGCCCTCCTCAATCACTATGCGTGAAATTGTGAGACGCCCACGAAGTAAAGTTATTTCCATTCTGAAGTTAACTAGCTCGAACTCGTATCTGTCTCTGAAGAGTAAGTAGCCCTCCCCCAAATGTTGTCGTTCTGTGTGCATGCTCGTTGTAGGGTTTTGGACCTGAAGCTGCGTAGCGGGGAGAGACAGGTATAGCTAAGTCCTCTTCACAACCTACTTATATATCCACATAATGATTTACAGATGTACGAGAAGATTCGTCGTCACAGTGATGTCCGATTTCCTCCAAAGAAGGTGGTTAGTACGAGCGACAAGATACTTCTATTGATCCAAGTGAGAGTTCGATCTTCGTGGGGTCACAAGTTGTTATAAAAGTTATAGGCAATCTTTGCGGGCCTTCCTTTCAACAGCCCTGAGTTTAAATCCACAGAAGGTCAGCCATACCTTGAAGCCATCTCCGTGTTTCGCCACGCAATCCGTATTGTAACAGGTGAGTGGTCACAACATACGTGGTCATTACTTACTATACCTCAGCCGTAGCAGAGGTTGCTATCATCAACCGGAGTGGTGCACAACTCAAACATGCGCTCGAACTGCAAGTATTATATGTGCGTTCAATCAGTGCAGCACTTCTCACGGGTTTGCACGCAGCGTACGTTGTCTCAATGCCAAGGCTTGGGAAGACAGGCCACTGGTTCTCAGGCAAATTGAACACATTGGCGAGAAGTCGTGAGTGGTAGTCAGAAAATGAGTTCACTATGACTTAGCGCCGCGACAGAGTAAAGGTAGACATTACATGGCGTACCAATGCTCGAACCTGATTGCACAAGGTACTGGCCGAGAATGGGGTCAACTCTATCCAAAAAATGTTGCACACTTCTCCGCTTCGAATCGAAGAAGTAAGCTGCATTTTCTGTTTTTGAGTACTGTTGCTGATAATTGCAAGCTTCTCAACCGCCGTCCACCATTTGGCCTTGAAGTCCTAGCTGCCGCAAACGAATTTCCAAAGTACTATCTGAACGTCAAGGAACTTGCGTCTATTCACAGCAACGGGAATTCACCCGTGGAAGTGGAATTCGTTGTTCAATGCGGTCTGACTTTTGGCGACTCGGCACCTCAGAGAATTAAAAAGCCTAAGTGGGGTAAAACTGACGTGACAACTCTTTTGATAGTGACCTCTGATATGGTCTTTATTGACTTCCGGCGCATCGCGTGAGAGTTTCGTTCCATCGAGTATCTCTATTTTCTAAGTTTTTTTTCTCGGATGAAAGCACAAAGGCCCTCAACGAAAGTAAAGAATTCACACTTACAGCACAACTCACGAAACCGAGCCAATTGATCAATGTCTACATCGCTTCTGTATCCAACCATTTCCATTTTCCATCGATTTCAAGTAGCTCATAAATATGTAGGAAAAGTTCGCTGGAGTTACTGTCGCTCAGACTTTGGCACCAAGAGTTCCACCAGACAAGTATCCAACATTGGAAACTCGGCCATTGACATCAATTGTATGTCGGCTTTTACGATGTATTCCTGACCGTGATGCTCACACAATCGAGGAAATGGATTTACAAGGACTTGAGGACATTCCCGATTTCTGGGAGGTTGACCTGGATGACGAGGAGGAGGTTATTAGTTACAAAGGGGGGGATTCTGCGAAAAATCGTGGTGGGTTCGTCGTCTGAGCGGATTTCCGTTGATCGTATTACCTCAGCTACAGATGAAAATGTGTCCAAAGGGCAACAGTCTCAGTTTAACCTAACTGAAACGAAACAGGTGGAACGATTCAGAAGCCCGAGAAAGCGCCCGGACGGAAAGTACGAGTGAGTTTGGGGGTATCCACTTTGTCATCCCATCTAATGTGTATATTCGTATCCAGCTGTAATCATGTTTGCAGGGACAAACTCAAGTGTCGTCATTATTGGTGTGTTGTCATTGAATTTTTTCATCGCTAATCTTTTGTTCCAGTTGCCAGGAGGGACTTCTTGAGCCTCCACGCAGCTCGAAGAAGAATGTCTATGCACCAGATTCCAATGTTAAACCCGTTCCCCCATCCCGGAACGCCATCGCAGCAAGATCGTTACAAGATGAGCGGGGATCTGAGGTCGAGACCTTGCAAGTTGCAATCGATAACCAAACCAAGCCTACTAAACGAACGGCCATCCCTCAGCAGTTAGACAAGGTCAACGTGAAAGCCAAGACCCCACATAACCATCATCCCATTGCACCAGGTTTGGAAGTGGCGAAAATTCCCAAGAAGTCCGAACGGAGTAGCAAAGCAAAGCCTAATTTCGACTTGAAGCTGACGACATTAAAACGCTCACGTTCGCCTACCCCGGGAGAATCCGTATTAACGGACGACTGCTGGGACGAACTCCCGCTGATATCCGAAGTCTGGGAGCGAGACAATACGGTAACAGGAGCTGGGGCCGTCAAAGTCGGATGCAAAGTCCCGCCACCGAAACGGAGTAGAACGGAGGTTTCCGCAGGTTCGATGGGACCACCCATTGCACAGAAAAAGGTTTATTGCATCTCGCCAGCTTTGTCATACTTAAGGATATTAGGTCGTTTCATGCGAAAAACTTCGGCCGTCCACCAAGTTTCCTACGCAACGATTGTTCCTACCTGGCTCAGAGTCTAACGACGAAGACACTCGCGCTGAAACCAGATACCCAACTTCTCATGTTGATGAAAGTTGTTCTGATACTACCAGTGGTCCCACTGTTGGTCAAAACTCTGCGGATGAGTGGAACACCATTCAACCAGTGTCCTGTCAGTTGTCTGGAGACCACGCAAGTGCACGCCAGTCCTTGTTTTACAATAGTAATGGCACGACTACGCCAGATAGAAGCCCTCGAAGTTCCGACCTGCCTGCCACGAGAAGGAACAATTCCTATGCGCTTTCGCCGTCGAGAATCACAGGCTTTATACGGCGTTGTCAGCCATATGCCCAGGATCGTTCGACGGTCAATGGTTCCACAGTTGATTCACTCGTTCTCACTTCCCGCGGAAGAGATTTCCACCACAACATCAATTCGCAGACCCACGCCAATACCAGTGATTTGAATGATACGCTGACGGACGATCCTCTTATGGAATTTGAACGTTGGCTTGCGAGTGGATCCGTGGTGATAATTCCGGACTGAGGCCATTATAGCTTTTCCTTTTGGAAGTTTGAACTTTTTGCCGACGACGGTCTTCGATGTTTCCTTTGTGACCAGTTGGACGTTGTATTTTTTATTGTGTTCAATCAATGTTTTCACCGAATTTTATGTGTTTGTCTGGTACGTGTCTGAGCGATAGTTTTGATTGGAATAGCTGGCCTAGTCCTAGGTATCACGAATACTCCCCAGCGGCTCATTCTCATTAATTCCCTGGTCGTCAAATACCCTCAACATCCCCCTGAATCTCTCGTCCCAGCATACACCGCTTCCGGGCCCGACAATCCTCCAAGCTTCTTCTTCTCCTCTCCACCTGAGTTCTTTATTGAGGCGTTCGGCTCTGAGTTCGACTTCGCTGGGCGGAGGGTTTTTTTCCTCTTCTTTGGTGGGCTCACGCTCACCAAGGGCAAGTTGACGTGCGGTGGTTAGGCGTTCAGGAAGGGTTTTGTAATACGATTTACGAGAGGAAGCTATATTGGACACGGGAGAGTGAGGTGCAAGCACAGATTCTGATGGTAAGGCAAAGTCGAGATCTCCGCCGTGTGATCGACTTTGGGTAGTGATTTCCGATTGTGTTCCATCACCACCCATTTCAAAACCTATGCCAGGTTGAAGGTCAGTGGGATCGTCCGTCAACCTTGGGCCATGAAATTCGCGTGTTCTGTCGATGACCAATGAGTATGCTGCCTTGCAACCTACTTGTGTTTTGTGGCGCTCGTTGAAGAAACCCCAGATCATGTGGGGGATGAAACGGAAGCCGACATAATTGACACACGAAACGAGGAGGAGTGGGGGCTGGGAGGGAAGGATTGCAGGATGGGTGGAATCAATGGGTGATGGGTCAGATGTGGAAGGGACTGGATGTTTAGAATGACTAGGTAACTTGAGGGGAGAATAGATATGGGCGTTGTGAGAAGGGGGAAGACGGGATAGAGTTGGTATAGGTTCGGCGTTTAGGTCATCCACAATCCCAACTGAAGGGCCGCTGAATTCTTCCTTTTCGTCAAACGTTCCGTCCGACGCCAATTCCTGTGCCAACAATTCCTCTCTGTCTATAAGGTCTAACCCGGCACTGGAGCCTCGTTTTAGGCCACACATGTATTCTTTGAAAGTGTGTCTCCCCACAAGAACAATGCCCCCTGCTAATTCTTGTGCCCTTTTTTGCTCGTGAGTGAGCTGGATAGGGTGTGGGAGTGGGGACGCGAGGAACTGGTCAATCCCAAGGGCAAGACGTCGGTCTTTGATGACATTGGAAGCGATCCGTTCGGCAAGGTCGCCGGAGTGACGGGTGGCGACAATGTCGTAGTCAATAGCGGCTGCGACTAAAATAGGCTGGGATGCGTAGGCCGCTATGCTCTGCTCATCAGGAAAACTTGCACCCACCTTGACATATTTTTTGAAGAACTTGACGGCGCGTTGATGATCCTCATCTCCTGGCCACTTTGCACCATACACGGTCACCTTTCGGGGGAGGTCTGTACTTTTCATCGGCTCGTCAGCCAGGTGCTTGACGCGGTCGATGTAGGACTGGCGGATAGCGCGTGCTTGGTGACGGTCATACACATAGTAGGATAAAAGTGAGGAAGATAAAGTAATGAATATGCACCAGTTTCTTGAAGGAAGACGTGGTCGCGTTGATAGCCAGTTTGGTGGGATGCCGGTGTACTCGAGAGCAGCCCGGATACCAGACTTGCCTGCCATAGGCAACAGAAAAGTTAATACGGATCGGAATTCGGAAACTTGAATGCGACACAGCCACAGAACAAACATTGACATACTTGACGATGACATAAGCCAAGCATTGCAAGTTCTTCCGTGTTGTCATCCATGGCCGCACTCGCTGTGTGCGTGATTTCATCTCTTCCTCCTCACCACCATCTAAACTTTTCTTGTTAGTGTACTACCACAACCAATTCACGTCTCCGCTACCCCGGACGACCAAGAAGAAGAAATTTCCCTTCCAATCCCTTCCCAAGCCGTGGTTGTCAGAGTTGCAGTTCCACCTTACGGGAAGCGCAGAGGATGGAGACCGACTTCCCCAGAGGACTTTGGTAAGTTCCATTCATCCTTGTCAAACTTCCGCCGTTTGCTCATATGACACAGGCGATGGTGGATCTTATCCCGAATGTCACGTCGCTCAATACCCTCTTAACCTCGGAAAGAAAAAAGTTGGTCCAGCTTACCATACGTGGACGTTTCCATTGACGCATCTTACAGACACAAGCAGGAAATACCCTTGCCCTGCAGGTCGATTTCGAAGGCAATGTCCGATACGATGCCATCGCACACCAAGGTCAGAGAGCCGGAAAGATTGTCCAATCTCAATTCAAAGACCTCGTCCCCCTCTCTCACCGGAAGGACATCACCGATGAGCAACGTTCTATGGAGAGACCCTCTGAGGAGGAGGTCCAGGCTACCGCAGAACGGACAAGACAAGCGCTCGAAAAATTGGTCACCGGCAAAATTAAAGCAGCCCAACCGAAGAACGTGCCCGACGCTGTTGGTAAGACGACATATGTCCGCTATACTCCAGGTCAACAGCAAGGAGGAGCACTGAAGCAAAGGATCATCAAGATGTCTGAGGTCGTCGAGGATCCACTGGAGCCTCCTCGCTTCAAGCACAAGAAGATCCCTCGGGGGCCACCGAGTCCGCCTCCGCCTGTCTTGCGGAGTCCACCACGAAAAGCAACGGCTGCCGAGCAAAAGGAATGGATGATCCCTCCATGTATATCAAATTGGAAGAACAACAAGGGATTCACTATTCCACTCGACAAACGCTTGGCAGCAGACGGGCGGGGCCTCCAAGATGTTCGTTCCTTGTATGATTTCCACTGTCCGTGATCATACTTATCACCGTTCCTCTCGTCTAGGTATCTATAAACGATAACTTTGCCAAATTTTCTGAGGCCTTGTTCATCGCCGACAGGCATGCCCGGGAGGAAGTCCGGCAACGAGCACTTATGCAACAAAAATTGGCACAAAAAGAAAAGGAAGCGAAAGAAGAGAATCTCCGTCTGCTAGCTCAACGAGCACGCGAGGAACGCAGTGGTACTGTTCCATCGGGGTCCTCGCGACCCAATGTAGAATCTCGTACTGCAGTCGCGTCTGCATTAGGGGGCTATGGGAGCGAGTCAGAAGCCGAATCATCACCTGCCGACTCTGAAGATGAAGTGGACGAAGAAGCTGCCAAGATTAGGGATTCTATGCGCGCAGAAAAGCGCCGCGAACGCGAGAGGGAAATGCGGATGTCAAACATGGGGACGGAGCAGCGCGCTAAGATGCTTGCTCGCCAGCAAAATCGCGACATTTCTGAAAAGATTGCACTAGGCCTTGCAAAGCCAACCGTATCCAAGGAAAGTATGTTGGACTCGAGACTATTCAACAGGGAGCAACTCAGTAACACATTTGGGGATGACGAGAACTATTCGTTATATGACCGGCCATTATTCCATGGGTCGACTGCGGCAGCGGCGATTTACAAGGCGCGTGGTAACATTGCTGCTGAAGGGGCTAGTGAGGAGGCATTTGGAGGTGGGACAGAGGAAGGGATAGGAAAGGCACTCTCCAACGACCGCTTTGGTCTCGGGCAACCCCGTGTAGGTTTTGAAGGGGCAAGCGAGCAAGAGGTAAGGGAAGGACCAGTGCAATTTGAGAAGGAGACTGGGGACGTGTTCGGGCTGGACAAATTTTTGGACGAAGCCAAGGGTGGTCGTAAACGAGGGCTGGACACGGAGGTGGCAAGCTCAAGGAAAAGGGTACAGCTGGAGAAGGCAAGGGACATGTAGTCTTTTTTTTTTTTTTTTTAATTTTACTAGTGCTGTAGTGTAGTGATGGTACTTGTTGGCATGGCGTCTCTTGTGTGTGTGTTTCATCCATCCCTGACTTGGACGACCGTTCTTTACGACGCTCTTTTTTTTTTTTGTGCACTACATTTCTACCCAACTCTCCTTTCAAGTATGCATGCTGCAATGCGGCGCATGCCCGTTGAGCGGGTTCGCCATGCAAAGCGTCTTGGGCGCGTCGAATCTTTGCCAAACATCGCCGCCATTGACAGCATCACGACGACGACGACGACGACCCAGCAGACCCCGACGTCCAGCCAAACCACCCTTGTTAGCACGTCTTCAGCGCAATCGCCAACCAGTGCTCCTTCCTCGACCGCTCCTACCTCCTCGACCTCTTCCACATCCTCTTCAGCCACCACGTCATCAAGCCTGTCACTCCTCGCCACGTCCTCCACTAGTACACAGTTGCCCACCCCCACGACATTGTCTTCGCCCGTTGTCACTCAAACAACCGTGTTGACATCCACATACCCAACTCCCTCTCCCACATCCCAGTCTCACTCAAGTGCCGTCACGAGTAGTGGCCTTTCCGGTGGCGCAATTGCCGGGATCATTGCTGGGGCTGTCATAATTGGCGTAGCTCTTATCGTATTTTTCGTGCGAAAGACCTATCTTCGTCGCCGAGAGCGCAAGCGCATCTCGTGGGATAGAGCCCCAGGTCTGGGAGCAGGCTCCGACGATGAACCAAAATTTCCAGATACCATCGGACGATCGGCGTCTTTTGCTAGCACTCCACAAAGAGATGCACCCCTATCACCTTTTGAAGCCCATGGTCAATCCTTCCATACTATGCCTGTTGCGCCTGCCGTGCGAATGCAACCCTCTACTTTTATCGTGCCTACAGCACCTCCAGCAACGTATAATAACCTCACTCCAGTCGCTGGGTACCACACACAACCTGGTCCATCGCCCTACGGCCCTGGGTATGCAGTAGGACGCGCACCCGTTGGCATGCACTCTACCTTGCCCTCTGTTCGTGCACAACATGCCCCGGTGCAGGTAACAGTCAAATGTACATTTGTACCCACCCTCCCAGATGAGCTTTCTATCACGACAGGCGAACGCATCTTCATCATCGAACGTTATGACGATGGCTGGAACCTGTGCGCCAATGGAAGAGGTGAACAGGGGATGGTTCCCCATGAATGCTTGGAGCACGTATCCTCCGATCAGCCCAGCATGGGCTGGAGGAACGTGAGAAGGTTGAGCAGTTTGAATCCCGATGGACAGAGGTTTTAGTCGTTATCACCCCGAACTCAGTACGTGCAGAAACACCTGAAACTGCCAAATCGACAACTGACTCACCACCAAGATGTCTAGCAAATTATCATATACCCATCTCTACCTGCGACATTTTTCATTCTTTAAACGTTTCAAGTTCATCCACACACAATGCCGTGCATTCTATTGGACAAAGCGATGCTTGTAACTGCCTCATTATTGTTGCGTAGGTTCTAAGGTGTAGCTTTGTTTTCTTTTTCTTGGAGTTGTACTACAACCTCGGTGGCATCATGTACTGTCTATTGGCCTGTATGTGATCGGACAGTTCCCTTCCCTGTGGTCTCGACTCGTTCCTTTATCTGTAGTAGAGAGTGGTCAAGGATGCTTACTTTGTTGTTCCAAAGTGATGTGTCAATAAGGTGCACCTTGCAGCTTGATAGTTTCCGACATGGTCGTCCGTAGCTGTACCAAGCACCGCCAATTGCTCGAAATCACCCAGTCACGCGGCACTGGATGGTTTCAAGGTATAAAAGTACACATTAACCTGCCTGGTGTATCAGAACTACACAACGAATCGGTTACAAATATTCAGAGGTCGATTGGCTATACAAACGTGATCAACTCAATGCTTCGCACCGTTGCCTTCAACCGTGTCTTCATTTTGAGTGGTCTTACGGCGAATTACAATATAAGCATTGCTTTCTGCCCCCCCTTTGACGGCTTCAATATCGCCGGCAATGTTGCCGGAATGCTCAGGTTTGATTTTGTTCCTAAAATATTCTGTAAGAACAACAAATTGGTGAGTAGTGGACGAAGAGTCACCTCTCTGCACGAATGAGCTCCAGATCATGAGAAAGGAGACCATGACCGGCAACAGGTCCCCAGTAGGATATCCCCGCCAACGATCCGATGATGCAAGTGCCGACTAGGATAGACAAGTAGAATCGATATTGAGAATACCATTTGGGTGCTAACAAAACATATAAGTGCTGAAGAAGTGGCGCTAAGGAGGAAAAACCTTACTCCAGCCGGCCGCAGTAGCCTTGTTGTCAGCATACCAAAGCGCGGTGAATCCCAACCATTGGTACAGCAGAGCGGAGGTGGGCTGAAGAGCGATGGTGGACCAAGCAACGACGGCGGGAGTCACGCCTAAAAGCAAACGGGGATAGCCCTTGTAACCCCCGATACCGGAAAACTCCATGCCCCAGTGGAGCGCACCTGTCGCAAGATAAACCTCTGAACGAGTACGGACGGGAAAGAAACTCACCGAGGAAAGAGAGTAAGACGGCGCCGTAGGTAACTTGGAAGTTCAGTGCCTGATCTAGAATAGTAAGGACGACACCCGGGTCGATATTGGTGAGCGCGCCCGCGGCAACCAGGCCAGCCTGGTGGGAAAGATAGACAGTAGTCCCTGCGGACGCAATATAGGGCAAACCGCCCACAAGAC
>JBBPPV010000073.1:0-13515 GCA_038092115.1 Leccinum brunneo-olivaceum
GCTGGTGTACGTTCCTTCCATGCTGCAACGATGTTCCGAACTGAAAGGAGAGGCGAACGCGGGGAAGTTTGTGGCCGGCGTAACGATGATACCGTCGGTGAGATGGCGGATGAACTTGTGGCGCTCCTTGCTTCAGTGAAAGTATTGCAAAATGTGCTTGCAAAATCGCTCAGATGAGTGCCACTCCTGCCGGTTGTCGTAGTTGGTTCCCTAGTTGGGGGTGCCAAAAGGGACGAAGACGACAAGGCGTCGGAGACGGAAGATGCGGAGGAAATGGTCGAACCTGCTTTGCTCTTCGCCGGGGACGAAGGACGGGAACCATAGCTGGTAGATATCCCATAGCCAGTTGTAGTATAGCCATAACCACTCGTACTGCTCATGTAAGGTGTGGACTGGCTATGCGGGACGAATGGACTGTGAACACGATTACCGGGCATTGAGGATGTACGAGAGTGGCCAAATGAAGTATCGGAAGGAGACGCTCGATCTTCGAAAAACGCGATGAGGTCACCCGTCCTTCTTCCAGTTGGCCTCTCAGAGGTCAGGTCTGTCATGGATCGACTCTGAAGATGACCTGGGGAAGCGGTACTGATGCGGTGAGAAGAAGGCCGGGGGCCATCAGGAGTAGGGAACATGGATCGAGCGCCATCTCGGAGGTAGGATATGGGACGTGAGGGGATATTTTCCGTACGTTCAGAGATTGTGCTCAAACGATTTCCCTGTCGGTTATAGATGGAATAGGTGTCGAGACTGGTCGAATGCGAAGGGGTAGTGTACGAAGCTCCCGAGCCAAGCGACCACTCCGTGAGGATGTCCTCGGTGCTATCGAGTTCGTTGTCAAGGTCATTCAAAGCTGCCTCTACCTCAGCCCTGTCTTCAATTGAATTTTCTTCGGTATACGACTCGTACGAATTGCCAGAGCGGGTTGGGGAGACATTGACACGACGCATACGCTGATGCGAGGTTGCATCGTCGCTGTCTGAAGAAGCGAGGGGTGTGTCTGGAGTGGCTGATCGCAATGAATAGGCGCAGTAAGACAATGAAACGCACCAGAACTTGTATACGAGTATCTTGAAGGCGAGAAGATTGTTTGTGAGTTAGTAAATGAGGAGAACGTTGCGGTCCCAAAGGGAGGGGACCTGGTATCAGCACTGGAACTGTAAGTAGACATGGATCAGTACATCGCCAAGGGGGGTATACACAACGATCACGAAAGCGAACCAACGCTACTTTAGGGTAGACTCATTCGCGCTCGCGTCTTACCACGTGACCGACTTATATTGCTTATGTAACTTTTCCCACTTACCCTCGCTCACCAACGCACCGTCATCATCATCATGGCCGACAATATGGATGTTGACCCGCCCGCAGCGGGATCTGGGAAGGCTCCAAAGGACGACGGAAAGGACAAGAAGAGATTCGAGGTCAAAAAGGTACCATATCATCACTCCTTATCATCACCCTCTAAGCGATCTCTAGTGGAACGCTGTAGCGTTGTGGGCTTGGGGTGTGCATCTTTACGTCTATTCTGTTCAGAAAACCTCATCCGCACACAGACATCGTGGTTGATAATTGTGCCATCTGTCGCAACCATATCATGGACCTTTGTGCGTCCTCTCTTGCCTCTCAGCAGATCTAATACTCTGTCCACCGTTAGGTATCGATTGCCAGGCAAATCAAGTGTCAGCATCGACAGACGAATGCAATGCCGCTTGGGGTATCTGCAACGTGTGCACTCACTTACCTTCCTTGTTTGCCACCTAACCTGTTCTCACAGCATGCCTTCCACTTCCATTGTATCTCGCGATGGCTGAAGACAAGAAACGTCTGCCCATTAGATAACCGCGAATGGGAATTACAGAAGTGCGTCCCGTTCCCGGAAGATCTATTCTTGACTTTTAACCGCATCATAGATACGGTCGCTGAATCATCCTCTCTTGGAAACTGTATCATACGAGCCTGCCATCCCTGCATGTGTACCCATTGCTTCACGCCTATTTTTACACTCGATGAATTACTTGCTCGAGTTTTCGTTGGACGGGAACTCTGATTTTTTTTTTCGTAAAGATAGGATCAACATCCACCGGAGCCGGTAGCGCCATTGGACGATGAAGCATCCCCTGCGTGTAGCGTTTTATGGAGGACTGTATTTATGACGCAAGTATCATCCCAATCGATTCTCCATCTACTTGGAATTTGCCGATAACATCCGTTCGAGTTGATCTCGTAGTGCTTGATCTTGAAGAGCAAAAACTGGCCATGAATTCTCCCTTGCCTCCTCGGGTAGTAAACTCCAATTCGGTGAAGGCGTCGGCAAAATATGTGAAAAGTCTTTCACAGAAAAACTCTTGCCAGTGGTAGTCTGAATCATAGGCCCAAAACTCAGACCCTGGTTAGAATATAGTGAACAGAAACCGACCTCTTCGCCTGCGAGACTACTCGGATAAGCTGCAAATTGAATATCCGAGCAATGCTCAATGATTGCGTCTGAGCCATTTTCAAGGTACACGTCGACCGCTGTCGAGTCATGCATGCGGAACTGTAAACGATGGTGAAGACACGAAAAACGATGATGATGATGATCGTCTATTTTACCTGATGACAACCAACCGCTATAACACAAACCGATAGATCATGGAGAATGATACTACCGGTTATCTGTGGCAACAAGAGGATGGATCTAGAAACTCGCTGAACATGGAGTGCATTGATCTGGACGTGATCTTGGTCGCCGGGAAGTAAATTCACAATGCAGTTGTCAAGATCAGATATCGAAACCTCTGTCGAGGAGTTAGGGGGACGAACGTCGAGGACGGTCAAGTAGCGATGAGAGGTCTTTTCAGGCTGGGTCAACGTTGACCGTGGTTTTGTGAGAGAAGACCCGACCACTGATGTACCAGTTGACGACTTGGGTTTCGTGGCCGTTCGTTTAAACGAAAATTTGGGTATACCAACCGAGGGCCCGCGAAGCTCTTCAATACTTTTCTCCAACGTCTTGAGTTTCTGTTTTACTGCATGACAGGCTGGTTTCCTCTCGAGATGGCACGCGACGTACAAGCTCACACTGTCGCTGATCGTAACTCGGCAGACTCCCAGTAGCATCACTGAGACTTTTGGTCAAACGCGATAAATCCGATGTTACTGCTTGTATCGCGGTCGGAGGTATATCAGGGCTGCTCTTCAGTGTGTCCAAACGGGATGCCAATTCTGCGACCTCATCGATCAGATTGCGAGGGTACAACGTTGTTTGAAATGGAACCAACCAGATGCAGACGCATGGAACCCCCCGTAGAATGTCTGAGCCAGAGTCCATTTGGGTTCGGAGCTAGACATTTTACTACTGGCAAGAAAGATGACCGTAAATGGTACGTGCTCTCGTCATCACTCCGAGTCCAAGTCACTCGCGTTCACAAACCATCACCATCATCGCCGTACTCGTACTAAATACTGACCCTGGTAACTCCAACACATGGCATCAATCGGATGATGTGTGAACAATGGCAAGTTGGGCACACCTACGAGAGAGTATCAGACCGCCGTGTTGGTTGTTTTTGGTTCCTCTGTAACCACAGACATGCCATGCGATGGTACGGGTGGAGATTCGACGGGTTGAGCATTATTAACGCCATTCTTTGTTTGTTCTTTCTTCATCCGCTCGTCAAAGTCATCTTCGTTGAACGAAGAATCACAGCAACTACCACAACACCCTCGTGGACCACCACAGCATCTCACCTCAGCACCGAATGGATCTGTTGTCAAGGCAAAGAAGTGTGACATGTGTGGTAGAAAGGCCAAACTCACGAATGATACACCAACTAGCAAGAGCCGAATAGATGCAAATACCTGAAAAAGTGACATGTAAGTCACCTAGAAGACGAACTGAAACCACCAACCACAGCAACCAGCGATGCTTGCGTCTGCTTCGGCCATGGTGATGATTCAGACGAATGGTTAGTCAACGAGCCGCAGTGCAGGGATTGGGCTATTCCTTAGTGGGTAACGGTATGGTAGGTAATAAGAAGTGGCATTTGGTGAACTCGGATCCAACAGTAACAGTAGCAGTCAAGATAATAAATATCGGGGCAAGGAGAACCGTCGTCACTTGTGTGATGAAAAACAATGTCATGCGTCCCCGAACTTGATCTCGCTGCATCATTAATAGCAGTCTCCAGGATCGGATAAACCTGGTCCATCGTCACGGTCGAGCCTCATGCCCTCGGTAAATGTCCCAATGTGAACTTGCATCCTATTTCTTGGATCCTCATAAAATTCATTTCTAATAGATGAATATGATCGTGGATCTGTTGGCTGGTTTGCTCGATTAGCCAATCCGACACGAACAATTACCATATAAAACGCGATGGAGATGATGGGCACAATCTGTCATGAATCGTCAGAAAAATACTCACAAGTAAGCAAGGAATGATGGCTGACCATGTCCAGGATCACGAATTAACTGTTGGATTGAAGTACCAAAACTGATCAACGTCACGAGAAGGGCGAGAAAGTAAATTATGCCAGCGTCAACGATGATGTGCAGCATTTCCCGCAGTTGGGACCTTGACTGACCACGCAGCTTTGCAACCTTTCGGTCGATGTACCAGATACGGAAAGCCAACAGTGCTGGTAGAAGGGAGAACAGATTCAGAAACGTGCTCTTTGCCCTCCAATGTGGCACATACAGGTCGCCAACATATTAGTCGCAAACGACGTTGCATAAAACGCAGAGATCCATCGAGCGACGGTTCCAGTAAACACATCTGTATTGTCTGGTGACATTTTCAAAGCAGTGTACGGACTTCCTATGCCAGTTACTTCGGCGTATGATTTTCATAATGTCGTCGACATACGAGGAGCTCACCAGCAGCAGCACACTAAAGTAAGACGGGCAAAATCATTTCAAGTATAGATCGCCATACTATATAACAACGATCAAGCTGTGAATAATATAAGGCATGGCATTCGTCTTCATTAAAAAAATAAATAAAGCTTACGATTACGCCATCCCCTATTAGTGACTGTGCAGTATACAAAAAATTCTTGGACACGAACGTCCATTGCGACCAGTCCGAAAAAAAAATGCTATAGGTCCCTGTGAATAGGTATCTCGGTATAAAATCAAGCCTTCCATGGTTCTTATGATATCAATCACGAGGTGCTGTAAATCAGGTGTTTACTATTAGCAGGGGAATCATAAAGAGATGCGCACCGCCGTGCTACAAGGAGAAACCTTGCTCATCAAGTCATCAATGCGCTTTCCCCAAGACTCATCGTCAAGGAGTTCTTACCATATAATATCCCCTCCAATAGCATTGACAAAGGCTTCGCCTTGTCTAGAGGGATGTTAGTGGTACTCATGTTTAGTTGGATACAGGAGCTCGAAATGAGGCTAGGGGGTGAGTGTGTAAGCTCGGAAGTGAGGAAATACTCTCGACAAATTAATCCAGCTGGTGCTTATTTATGCTGGGTTTCGTTTAAGCAGGGCAGTGTTGGAAGAAACAGGGATCAAGTTGTAGGAAATCTTCAACTGGGCCTGGTTCCAAGTCGTTCTGAAAGCTCTGCAGTACTCTGTGCTGTGGTATCGAAAAGCCGCAGCAATCTGATGATGAGATTCGGTTACACAGAACCAGTGTTCCTCAGCGCTCACCTTGCACACCCGAGACCTGCATTTAGACTCGTGGCCAGAGGTCGCAGCAAAGGGACCATGCGGCGGTGGGGTTTCGATAAATTCCACATGCATGCTGGCGTTGACTGAGTTACCATGTCAGAGCCTGCAAGAATACTCGACATCGTCTGTGGAAGTTGCTGTGAGAATTAAATCTCTTGTCCTGCGGCAATACAGTTGATACGCTCATAATGCATAGCGTCAGGACCCCCCGAAACTTTATGCATTATCATGGTCATGCAAGACAGTGATGTGTGACTATGAGTGACTCGTCACTGTCACACCTCGCCTGCCGCGCCGTCGACTGCGCTACTCGCTACCCATCTATCCAAGGTTGTCTACTTCACGTTGCTAAACTCTTGTTGTCGTAAATGTGCACGAAAACGACACAACTGCGTCGACAACTCGAAGATGTCATCAGCCTCCCCATACTCTAACACTGCTGCTGCAAGTTGCTCGCACAATGTCATCGCCTGGACCCTTGTGACGCTAGGCAGCTCTGGGTGATCCTCTTCGTCCGAGTCGATCTTGATGACCTCACCCCTCGCCACAGCCATCTCATGGTGTACCACACCTCCAATCTCGTCCTCACCTTTCTCGCCACCTGAGAAAATCTCCATATCACGGATTTCAGCTTCTTCAGGAGGATCAAGCATCTCATCCACAGTTGGTAAGGTGTTGAAGTTGCAGGCCCATCTTGGATGCACTTCTGGCGTTTCACTGGCACTGGGAGGCGATCGGTGGGCTTTTGTCGGGGCTTCTTATGGTTCTGTCTGCCTAGTTGTTCCATCATAATGCATATGTGCCTCAATGTGTCTAATGATTATGCAATATGCAAAAATGTGATCATTTTGGCGGGGCCCAACATGGGATCCCTGAAAAGTTGATGCATTATGAGCGTATCAACTGTAGTATGTTTGATCACTTCAATTTCTCACGTCTCTCTCGTCACTTCCAGCTCGCTACGCAGTGTCCGTTCGTCATGTTGCATATCCCATGCGTCCACTAATACCTCTACGGTTCCCATTACTAACTGGTCCATTTGGGTTCATGTTGCAGTGATGAAGGTTACTGTGGTTGTTGCTGCAGGGATTCAACGGCATCGAATACCAGCCGAGGGGAGGAATATACCAATCAGGGGAGGTAGTTTTGGGTTGTAAGTGCGATTTCTTGTCACAAAGCTCTGGTACCAACCTTTCCGAAAAGTCGGAATCTGGAACTTTAGTCTTACAGTTGAATACATAGTTCCCGTTGTGGTGGCAACTCAGGCAGTACGACCTAGCCTAGCTACGATGTTGTTCATTGCAAGACCTGCAAATATTTGGTGCCGCAATCGTCAGGTAATGGGAAGCTATCAGGGCAAATACAACCCTTTGCGACGCGGAGAAGTCACGTACAGGAGCTTAGTGAGTCTATTCCGTTGCATTTCTCGCTGGAACAACCACCTTGAAATAGTATTACTCTTCTTGGATCGAAACTTTTTTGCGCAAGCATTGGCGGATTTTTCTTGGGATCCGTTGAGGAGTCCTCCCCGTCAGTCGTTTCTGACTGCCGATCAGAGTGCAACGGCGATACTCGAGACGACTCAGGAGCAGTTTGTGCGTCAACCGATGCTGTGTGCTCCAAGCGTGTGTGGCGCATTCGGTCATTCGCGTTCTCGCCTGCGGTTTGTGTGGTACCAGTCGCTACCCATTCACCTGCTGACCTGTCGCATGAACAGATTCTCATCGCTACCGTTGCTGCAAAGCAATTGTCAGTCAAGCTCAAACCAGATCCGTTCGGACAACTCGTTCTCACATGCCCTCTTTCGTGAAGCAGCAGGAACGAGCATCCGAACACGAAACGCCTTGGGGGGCCCGTAGCGTAGGTATCCTTCCTGAATTATTGGACGCTGTCGTGGGATGCTTTGTAGCCATACATGCAAGTGGAAGGTGCAAGTACACCTGTCAACATGTCAGCTCAGAAGCAATGTACATTGTGCTGAGGTGCCCGTCCAATTGGATACAAAGCGAACAACCTGAAAAGCGATCCGAAGCCACGAAGCGGTGCAAATCTCCATAGTAAGGAAGTGAGATGAGCGTTTTTGACTTGAGCACCGAATGAGAGTAGGGGAAAACTTTGTGCAATTCGAATGCGTAGTACAAGAACGACAATGACAAGGAGATTCTGGCATCAGACGACGTGTGCACAGGTAGTTATACCCTGTACTTGGGGTATTCCATATGGGGAACATATTATGGACGATCGTCGCTGGACACGATGCATGTAAGCGAGGAATCGTCCGTGCACCTTCATGCCACCGATTGCTGCACACAGAATGGTACAGGAAGTATAGAGAGATAGTACGCCTTGGTTGTCAGTTCTTGTGTTCTTTGGTTCGGATGCTGCACCGGCGGACGGTCAACTACCCGTCTTGAAGTTTGGCGCAAAAATCGAAGATGAGGCTGCGGTCTCGATAATTCATGATACGCAGTTCCTGTACTCGTATTCGTCTTCCATGTCCGTGGAAGAGGTGAGTTGCTCAGATATCATCCGAGATACTATAAATCTTGTCCTAGCTTGTATCTTTGGCAAGAGAAATTGGCCATTCGACAATTCATCGTTGTTATTGTGTCCGTATACTTCCTACTCGATTCCTATGGCTGTCCGGGAATTCAAGTTCAACGTCGAGTTTCTGGACCAGATGCAAGCGCTACGGGCCTGGGCCCCGGGTGAATCAACCCATAGTACAGCTCGCGACATGAATCGTGGCAAGGGTGCACTGGCAGGCTGCTTCTCCATCGATTCATTAACTGAGGCTTCAGGACTCGTGTCTCCACTGCCAACTCCTGAGCAACCAGTGGCAAGCTGTCACAGCGCTTTAGACAGCCAATGAGACTCTTCGCACTGGTTCGACTGTATCAACACGCAGCAACAGTGCATCAGGGACAAGGGCACACAGGATGTCGCATTCAAAATGAAAGGTGTGAGTAACCTGTGGTAAAAGACTGTCAAACGCCACGCTCACACCTCACATGACAGTGGGCTGTACGGATTCTTCTTCCGACCGTCCTGGAAGGCGTCCTGTTCAGTGCCAGTGGTTGTTACCCTGGAGTCACAATTCCGTCAGTCTGCGTATGACGATCCCATTTGAATGGCTGCGGCGATGCTCGTACCGAGTCATATGACACGCAACACTATCTCCAACAAAACCAATTCTGGAGGAATATCTCTGTGGCGCTGAAGCAGTTCTCCCTTGCGCTTATTGATACGGACATTCAAAGAAACTCCCCTAAGTGACTATGACTCAGTTTTTGACAGACAGTTCCAAGTAACCAAGGAGAACCTGATGGCATCTGCGGCGTGAGTTTGAGAGAGTCACACACTCACCATTTTACCCCGCTGACACATTTGGTACAATTCTTGGAGGAGCTAGCGTGAGACGATGTGCGGGATGACCTGAATATTTTCAGGTACTTGAAAGCACCGGTGCAATCCTACGAGCGGCCGGGGACGCTGCCAAAAGCCTGTTGCCGTTTGATGGAATAAATACAGGGTGGGTGCCGTTTGCCACAGTGTACGCAGCAAGCTGCTGCTTCTGCATGGTGTGTACTTACTATGATTGACTCGCCGCTCGGGCCCGCTGACCGTGTATAACGGAAGCTGTATGTTCGCTTCGCAGACTCTGAATCGGTCGGTTGTATACAGGTTCTTGAGGCTGGCGGGGCCGGATCCGTACAAACTATTCGTCACGAACACTAATACAGGACACGGAAAGGTGAGAGACGCCACGGCTTCGGGGTTAGTAAAGATGGATGATTCAGAGTTACTAAATATTCCGGTGCACGGATAGAATACACAAATGTCCATTGATCATTGATTAGATTACAGCGAGTGATGCCAATATACAGGATTATATTCCGAAAAGTCCAGTATAACCCATATGAAGAGATTACTATCATACCAATTAGAAGGAGAAGTACATATTGCACACAGCCTGTCCGACCAAGAACGGAGTCAAGGGTGGAGGTGGATTGAGGTACCAGCATCATTGATAGATGCTGTAGTTCCGGGTGGCACCCTCGGCCACGAGATGAGAAGCAGGCCATCATTCATAGATGCCGATATGGTACTCATCTAGGGAAAGACATGTTTAGATCCGCACACATGAGTCAGAGAGAAGGACATACCATTGTTCCCTTTGGAACGTGTAGGACACGTTCAAAGCGGCCGTATTTGATTTCCTTTGTAGGATACCGTGCATCGGATCCCTGGTCTGAGGGTACCCTTGGCCGCCGCTCTCCAGAAATGAGGAGTGTATCGTTCTTGTCGAGATGTACCCTTATTTCATCTGATTTGATGCCAGGAAGCTCGAGTGTAGCAGTGATGCGTGAAGCAGCAGGGTCGTCACATAGTTCAAGCCTGTGACATCAAATCAGCGAGTCGGAAAATGTGTGCATGGGTGAGCTTGCGTACCTGGGCTTGTAAACGAGACTACCTTGACGGACCCTCCTCTCCAAGGAAACGGTTTGTTCTCGAAGGATATGCAAGACGTATCTCCGAGCCAAGGTGCGGTCCAAGGCACGGAAGCGATCTTCTTGAGACTGTTTGGACGACAGCTTGCGAGTGATGAGAGCGGTGGATGCGACTGCCATGAAAGTCTCGAGTGGTGATGGGTTAAATATCTCGGACGAGAGCCTTTTGCTTTTATGTCGCTTCGGCGTGTCGGGGCGATTATTAGTCACCGCCATTTCGAGGCTGTGCAACATGACTCTTGTTAGGTGAGTCACAGCCCGGTCACAGCAAAAAAGCTGCGACGTGACTAGTTGTCACGACAGCCACAACCATGAGCAAGGTCGTCTTTGGTCCGTCGTTGTATTCGCTTTTCTTCAGCTCATCTTGATGTTGGCCCAGTTGGAAATGTACCCTACAACATGGGCGAGGAACGTAGTTTCGCCTTTTTCTTCTTCCTATATCCTGAGTACCCCACAGGAGCAATTGATCGATGTCTTCAAATCTGTCGGTCAAGTTGTTGGCTTTAGGTCGGACTCTCAGTTACTTCTTCTTCTTTTCGTATTCTAACTCGCTCTCAGGCTCGTCTTCGACAGGGAAACCGGAAAACCTAGAGGCTACGGTTTTTGTGAATTTGCTGGTACATCAATCCATCTTTCTTCTTTCATTCTTTGACAGTCGTCTGACCCACTCCGACCCGCTGTACACCGCCCTTCATTCGTGCTCACAAGATCATGAAACCGCTCTTTCTGCAGTGCGAAATCTCAACAACGTCGACGTTGGTGGACGCCCCTTGCGAATTGATTTGGCCGACTCAGATCCTTTTCTCGAAGGCAAGACGACTGTGCGAGGCGAACTACTAGACGGTAGTGACCCCAGGGGACATTGGCGTGATCGTCACCGCGACAGAGACCGAGACCGAGATCGCGACCGAGACCACTTTGATCATCATAGAGACCAAAAATCTCAAGACCCGGCCGCCTTTCTCTCTTCCCTGCCTCTCGGTGTTCCCGTACTCCCTGGATCTACTGCATTAGATTGCATTAGTCAGACACTCGCCACGATGAATCCGGCTCAATTAGTGGAAGTGCTGGCACAAATGAAGGTGTGCAGCGGTTCTCAGAAACGTGTTCAAACAGTTTTGTGAATGACTCGCCGACCACGGATCGATTGTTTCTTTTTTTTTTTCTTTAGGCATTTGTGATTACGCACCCTGAACAAGCACGAGCACTGTTGATCGCACATCCGCAGTATGCCTATGCGCTTTTCCAAGCGCTGCTACTAAACAAGATCGTAGATCAAACCGTTCTTCAGGTACGTCTGACATCATGGTGTGCGGTGGCCAATCCCGAGGATCTTCATGTTTTGAAACATTCATCCGTAGCGTATGTTGCAAGCCACCGTGGGTAGCACTGCTCCCCCAGGACCTCCGCAGCCACCTCCTCCTCAGATGCCGACGTATCAACAACCTCCACCTTTACACCCAACTCCACCCGTCTTGCCACCGCAAATGTCTGTCCCCCCATCGGCGGGCCCGAGTATGTATCAACAGCCCCCTCACATTGCTCCGCAACATCCCTACTACCGACCACCGCCTCCTCCACAACCACAACCCGCGCCCCCCGCGCAAGCGCTTCCAAGTTCGGTCCCCGACCTCAATATAGATCCTGCGCAGCGCGTAAGTAGATGGCTTTTGATGCGCGCGTCTCACACTAATGTCCTTTTTTGTTCTGTCACAGCAAATGTTGCTACAGGTATTGAGTCTGACACAGGATCAGATCAACGGGTTGCCTCCTACTGAGCGAGACGCCATTCAGGCCTTGGTACGTATTTTTCTTACACGCCATTTTGGCACATCTTTTTGACGCTTTGTCCGATCACAGCGGAACCAGTTTATGGGCGGGATAACTGTTTGACCAGTTTTGGGCGTTTTACTCCCGAGTCTTTCCGTGTGGCATCGGAGCATATCAGAATCCCGGGTTGGCTTTTCCGTTCCGTCCCAGACAAAACATTTCTCTTTTGCGATAAAAATGCTTGTACCTAAAATCAACTTATACTCTATAAATTTCATACGAGCCTATTTTCGAGACGCCGCATGTGCTTGAGTGCGACCAGCTTCGATGTGACTTTGTCTAGCGGTACCATCTCGCCCTTTGACTTGGTACCCACATCATCCCTGTTTCGCACGTTGACCGACCGACTGTCAAGTTCTTCTTGACCCACGACTGAACGACAAACACGATGTCGGAAGAGATCCGTGGCTCGAGTGACAGAACACGTACCCAGCAAGAAATTGTACTGCGCGATTTCACCATTCCGAATCTTTTTGGGAAGCGTGTCCGCTCCGTTATCAACGTCCGCGAACAACCCCAGTGCAGTCAGCTTGTCGGCGATCTCTAACGCATACTCTTTCTATATGGGGAGTTACCAGTCTGATCCGAGTAGCGGGATCAATGTGACTCACATACGGAACCGCGACGGGGATCACGAGCACCTGACGCGGGGACAACCAAAATGGCCTGCGAACCGTCATCTCACTCAGCAGTCCAGAACCCACAGCATAGCACGTACCATTTCCCACAAAAGTGTTCCGTGACAATCGCGATGAACCGTTCGAGACTACCCAGAATCGCACGGTGAATCATCACCGGCCGCGAAGGCGGCTTGTCGGGGTTCGTCGTTTCCTCTGCGGAACGATACTTGAGGTTGAACCGTTCCGGGAGTTGGAAATCGAGTTGGATGGTTGCGCACTGGAATGATCTGCGCAACGCATCTTTGATGTAGATATCAATCTTGGGTCCGTAGAATGCACCATCTCCCGGATTGATTCCCCACTTGCCAGGGTATTGCTTCTCGAGTGCCTCCTTCAGTTGCTACTCCCACACCAATCAGCATGTGAATGTACCGGGAAATAGGAAAATATGGCTTACCGCTTCAGCAACGTCCCACGTCTCGACGGTGCCGAGGAAATTTTCGGGACGCGTAGACAGCTCCATCCGGAACTCAAAACCGAACAAGCCATACACATGTTGCATGAAATCGAACAGAGCCTCGATCTCCGAGGTGATCTACAACCACTGTCAATACAATGTTGCTTCGCCATACGTGCACTGCATCCACCTCACCTGTGACGGCATGCAAAACACGTGTGTATCGTCTTGCATGAAACGCCGAACGCGGGTCAGCCCCGTCAGAGCACCCGAGGCTTCATTCCTGTGCACAATACCAAATTCCGCCATCCGGATCGGCAACTCTTTGTAACTCCGGTCCCGGGAATCAAAAATAAGGCAATGTCCAGGGCAGTTCATCGGTTTAAGGGCCCACGTCTCCTTCTCGACTTGGAGCAGAAACATGTCATC
>JBBPPV010000074.1:0-13506 GCA_038092115.1 Leccinum brunneo-olivaceum
CAACTAGTGAATCCCACGGCGGTGTAGTGAATCCTGGAGGGGGGACTGTCCCACTCCCAGCTCGCTGGAGAAGCATGTATAATAAAGTCTGATATCGAGTCAAACGACATCCAAAGTTGGGCGAAAATATCAATACCTCAATGTGTAGCCCCTCGTGTTCGTACGTCATAAAGAGCACTCGAGCAATCTTTCTTGTCAATTGAATAGTGCCATCGGACAGATTCTTATACAACTTCGCGAGTCGCTCACGTACGCGCTCCCTGAAGGAGAGGATGTTACTAAGCGTTGGCCAATCTTCGTTGTTTTGAGGGACTTCAGAATGAGACTGACGACACTGTTAGCTCCTAGAGTGAAGGGGCGGGAAAGGAAACTAACATGGCATTGGGTCGGGTCGTCCACGTTTGGGTCAATGCCCCTCTAATAGACGATAGCTTATTGAGTGGTATCCAACACACAACGTAAACGACTCACTTCAAAGATAAACTAGGTTGCAAGCAAGAATGAGTATGAATAGATCCATAAACAACAATGAAAAAACCGACCTTGAATTCCTCGGGCTGAGTGTGAGGTTCCTGAAACAGACGGGACAGATGAATATCCAAAAATGTTGGAATGTGACCAAGATAAAACAAGCAGATGTGACGGAGGTCAATAGGCTTCTCAAACAACATGGAAGACGGGATCATCCTCAGGGTAACGAAGTCCCATGCGTTCCACATGTCTTCCCAGTCCTGCAGGTTCGGAACACCAAACTTTCTACCGATGACCTCCGTGTCTATACTGGATGACAATAGCGGGAATATGAATGGTGGGCGCTCGAGTAGCCATAAAGAGTAGCGCAACGTATTATCCGTCCAACGCTGGATAGGTCGCAAGTTGGCACCAATGAACAATGTATATGCGTCTCTCTCCGAGTACTAAGGAAGCCGATGAATATCAAGGACCTGACATTCAGATAATTTTCTACCTTGAGGGACATCTCGATCTTGATAAGTTCATCCTTTGAGAAATAGATCTCTTCCTTGTTGCCTGGTATAATGATACGATGAGGGTGCAGGCATTTATAGAATGCCTCGTGGGCACCTGCAGCAGCGTAAACAGGACAATCATTACTCGAGGTGCTATGATACACTTACGGCGGTCTTCATCATAAGAGTTGGTATATTCCCAGTTACCGAAATCAAAGAGTTCGGAGTCAGCGAGGGCAGTCCCAGCTGCCTTGAGGCCATTCATAATAAAGTTCCTGGTAAAACCTTTGGGGTCGTTGTAAGCAATCTCGATTTGCTCGCGGTCGTTGTCATGATCTAGACCGAGCAGGAGAGTATCTCCATAACCAGCGCGTAATGGTAACGAGCGAAGGAATTGAGCGTCATCTCCTCGTGAGAAATTGCCGATAGAAGATCCAAGGAATAGAAGGTGAAGTCGTGGATGTGCTAGATCGGTTGTGCCTGCCCCTTGTTCAGAGGAAGAGCCTCGATGAAGAGTGTGATCCGCGGGCAACGAGTCTTCACTATTAAGCCCGTTGTCAACTATCTCCTGTAAACCCCCTTGACGTATGAAGGCGACACCGTTTTCATACGTGCCAAGCATTCCTTTTGCTTCGATCTTTCCCTGAATAGCGGAACCTATGTCAGAATTGAGCAGCTGAATCAAAGTACGCTGAATCTCTCGCTCGTCGAGATCAAGTGCAAAGAATTTCACGGAGGGGGTGGTGGAAGTTCCTGACATCAAGCTGGCCAGAGCATGCAGTATATGCGAAGTCTTTCTGAGGGCACTGCAGTACGTGTCAGTGACGGCGAAAGAAATGGAGATCTCGACCTGAGCACACAGTGCTGTTGCGAATACGATAGAAACTTAAGGTGACTCACCCTGCGCCAAGCTCTAGCAGAACGGGGTGTTGCATGTTGCCATCGCTCGGACGACTCTGCATGATCCGAACAATATCGGAAGCAGATCCGCGTAGTATTTCTTCCTCGGCGCCAAACAGGTAGTACTCTGGTGCATTCGTGGTGATTTCGTCATAGAGTCTGAGACCGCGCTCGTCGTATAAGAGTAAGGTGGGCAATGTCTTTGCGTTAAGCGGTGCTTCGAGACCCCTTATGATGGTGCTGGGTAAGTCCTGGTGGGATTTATCCACGCTATTTTGATAGCTGCGGACGTCGAGAATGTGAACTGCGGCACTTGCGTCGCCCATGGTCGAGAGCTGGAAATGCAAAGCAGCGAGTGCTTGCTGGTCCAAAGAGACGTCACATCACCACCCTTTTATCTGAACAGCTGCTGAAGTAAGCTGGAGCCATCTGAGAAGAAAGTGAGCGCCAACTTTGCACCAGGGTATCTCACGCTGGGTACCACGGGAACATAATATAGCCAAAGACGACTGGGAGAAATCGAAAAACCCTCAGGGATCGTGATCATGGGATCAAAGCGCACTTACGAATGGAAATTATGCTGGTTAGGGTAAAAATGTTATCAAGACCTGATGATATTTCTCACCGTCGTCGAACGTGGAAGGCGGAAGATGGGCGTGTTCGTTTGCAATTGCTGGGCTATCTTTTATACCGTTCTTGGACCCGAATCACGCAAGATGGCGTCATGCTTGAATCGCTACCATCACCATGTCCATCGCGGTCAGATCAACATTGGCGCAAGTCATACCGTGGCCATTACACAGCCACAATTTCACATAGTCGGAACTTGAAAATCACCAGACGACACTTTCTCCGTCGCCTTCAACATCGACGATGAGTGCTACTTTTGTTCACCCACCACCGGGTATGCCCCCCCCACCGGGTTTCACTCAGCAAATCTCCTCTCGCATGCCGCCAGAGATACTTGCGCAAAAATCGCAAAAATGGGTTTCCATGCAAAGGAAACGTTATGGCGAAAAGCGCAAAGGTGGCTACATTGATATGGGAAAACAGGTGTGTGTAGTATTTTTTTACTACTCCAAACCTTGACGTGTGTTGTAGGATCTGCCTCCCGAACACGTCCGTAAAATTATCAAAGACCACGGAGATATGAGTAACAGAAAATTCCGCAACGACAAACGCGTCCACCTCGGTGCACTCAAGTATGTGCCCCACGCTGTCATGAAACTTCTTGAAAATATTCCCTACCCCTGGGAGCAAGTCCGCGAGGTCCCTGTCCTCTATCACATCACCGGCGCCATAACCTTTGTCAACGAAATCCCTCGCGTCATTGAACCCATCTATCATGCGCAGTGGAGTACCATGTGGCTCGCGATGCGCCGAGAAAAACGTGACCGTAGACATTTCAAGCGTATGCGCTTCCCTCCTTTCGATGATGAAGAGCCACCACTCGATTACGGTGACAACGTTTTGGATGTCGAACCTTTGGAGGCAATTCAGTTGGAGCTGGATTCTGATGAAGATGCTGCAATTATCGATTGGTTTTATGACCCCAAACCACTTGTCGATACCTCAGCCGTCAACGGTTCTTCATACCGCTATTGGTCACTCACTCTCCCAGTCATGGCGAACCTTTATCGTCTTGGACGCACGCTGTTATCAGATCGTCCGGATAGTAATGCTACTCACTTATTCGACAAGAAGTCATTCTTCACTGCGAAGGCACTAAACATGGCCATTCCAGGTGGTCCCAAATTCGAGCCACTTTATCGCGATATGGATACTTTTGACGAAGACTGGAACGAGTTTAACGACATTGGCAAGGTGATCATTCGCAACCAGATTCGGACCGAGTATAAAGTCGCTTTCCCTCACCTGTATAACTCCCTACCGCGGTCGGTCCATTTGTCCCCTTATCACGTTCCTAAAAACGTGTATATTCGGACGGACGATCCAGATTTACCCGCATTCTACTTTGATCCTCTCATCAACCCGATCTCTCTGCGCAGTGCAATACCGAAGAATGCTCCTCTTGTCCCTCACGAGGACAAAATATTTGGTCCCAATGACGCCGATGACGATGACTTTGAGCTTCCCGACGAAGTACAACCATTTTTGGAGGAAAAGCCTTTGGAAAACGATCTAACAGCAGATGCTATCGCCTTGTGGTGGGCCCCTGATCCGTATAACCGCCGGTCTGGCCGGATGAGACGCGCACAAGACATCCCATTAGTGAAGAACTGGTACCTCGAGCATTGTCCGCCCAATCAGCCTGTGAAAGTTCGCGTTTCGTACCAAAAATTGCTCAAATGTTACGTCTTAAACGAGCTGAAGACTCGCTCGGAAAAGGCTATGACAAAGAAGAACTTGTTCCGACAACTGAAGGCTACGAAATTCTTTCAGACGACGAGGCTTGATTGGGTAGAAGCCGGCCTGCAAGTCTGTAGACAGGGTTACAATATGCTTAATCTGTTGATTCACCGCAAGGTAGGTAGACATTTAGCGTGGCATATAGTCTTTTATTAACGTTCGTGTTCTAGAATCTGAACTACCTCCATTTAGATTACAACATGAATCTCAAGCCGGTCAAAACACTCACGACCAAGGAGCGGAAGAAATCTCGGTTTGGGAATGCTTTTCACCTGTGTCGTGAAATCCTCCGACTCACCAAGCTCGTCGTCGATGCGCATGTGCAATTTCGGCTTGGTAATGTCGATGCTTTTCAGCTCGCCGATGCATTACAATATATCTTCGCCCACATCGGTGCTCTCACTGGGATGTACCGTTATAAGTATAAGGTTGGTTGTTTTGAAGCATGTCTTCATCTGCTGATGCGTCGTTTAGTTGATGAGACAGGTACGCATGACCAAGGACCTGAAGCACTTGATCTACTATCGCTTCAACACGGGTCCTGTTGGAAAAGGCCCTGGGTGCGGTTTCTGGGCACCTGGTTGGCGGGTTTGGCTCTTCTTCATGCGCGGCATTGTTCCCCTTCTTGAGCGTTGGCTCGGGAATCTTCTTGCTCGTCAATTTGAGGGTCGTAACAGCAAAGGTATCGCGAAAACTGTGACGAAGCAGCGTGTGGAGTCGCACTACGACCTCGAGCTCCGTGCAGCTGTGATGCATGATATCTTGGACATGATGCCGGAGTCTATCAAGCAAAATAAGGCCAAAACGATCTTGCAACATCTCTCCGAGGCTTGGCGATGTTGGAAAGCAAACATTCCTTGGAAGGTCCCAGGAATGCCGACTGCAATCGAAAACATTATTTTGCGATATATCAAGAGTAAAGCCGACTGGTGGTGCTCGTAGGTTTTCATTCTCTAGGTAGTGAACAATTCATGACATCCTCCAGCGTTGCTCACTACAATCGCGAACGCATTCGGCGTGGCGCTACAGTCGACAAGGCAGTGGTGAAGAAAAATCTGGGTCGGCTCACCCGTGAGTATTGCATAATCTCATGCTATTGCTACTCTGACAATCAATTAGGTCTGTACCTTAAGGCTGAACAGGAGCGCCAACATGGTTATCTGAAGGATGGTCCTTACATCAGTGCGGAAGAGGCTGTCGCCATATATACTGCAACCGTTCACTGGCTAGAGAGTCGCAAGTTTGCCCCTATTCCGTTCCCGTAAGTTAATTTCTCGCGATTGGTTTTTTTTTTCTCATGTAGGAAACAGACCATTGTCGTACAAGCATGATACGAAACTTTTGGTCTTGGCGCTTGAGAAGTTGAAGGAGGCTTATTCTGTCAAAGGGCGACTTAATCAGTCGCAACGTGAAGAACTTGCTCTTATCGAACAAGCATATGACAACCCCCATGAATGTGAGTCATATTTTTACCCGTCCTAGTGAATTTGTATTGAGCGATATCAGGCTTGTCGCGCATCAAACGTCTGCTCCTCACACAACGTGCCTTCAAGGAAGCGGGTATCGAGTTCTTCGACACCTATGACAAATTGATCCCCTGCTATGACATCGAGCCTGTGGAAAAAATCACTGATGCTGTAAGTAAACTTTAGATTCCGAGTTCAACTGCTGATAAATTGTCTGCGTAGTACCTCGATCAATTTTTGTTCTTTGAAGCAGACAAGAGAGGATTGTTCCCCGCCTGGATCAAGCCCGCCGACACAGAGCCACCCCCGCTTCTCGTGTATAAATGGTGTCAAGGTATCAATAACCTTACCGAGATTTGGGAAACAAGTGAGGGCGAATGTAATGTGATGATGGAAACAGTGTTTTCCAAGGTGTACGAAAAGATTGATCTGACGCTCCTTAATCGTCTACTTCGCCTCATCTTGGATCATAACTTGGCCGACTACATAACCGCGAAGAACAACACCGGTATGTATGGCGCTTATGTATAAGCGATTGATGCTCATGTTTCTATCCAGTTTTGACATACAAAGATATGGCACATACCAACGCCTACGGTCTCATACGTGGTCTGCAGTTCTCTGCCTTCGTTTTCCAGTACTATGGTCTTGTGCTCGATCTTTTGATCCTCGGATTGCAAAGGGCCAGCGAAATGGCAGGACCACCTCAGATGCCAAACAATTTCTTGCAGTACCGTGATTCCGCGACTGAGACACGACATCCGATACGACTATATTCCCGCTACGTCGACAAGCTACACATTCTTTTCCGTTTCACAGCAGACGAGGCCCGAGATCTCATTCAACGCTACTTGAGTGCCAACCCGGATCCGACAAACAATAACGTCATTGGATACAATAATAAACGTTGTTGGCCTCGTGACTGTCGAATGAGGCTAATTAAGCACGACGTCAATCTTGGCAGAGCTGTATTTTGGAACGTGAAGCAGAGCTTGCCCAGGTCTTTGACAACGATCGAATGGGAAGACTCGTTTGTCAGTGTCTACTCTCAAAATAATCCCCAACTCTTGTTCTCCATGTGCGGATTCGAGGTTCGCATATTACCGAAGATTAGGACGATGGGTGGAGAACAGTTTTCATTGAAGGATGCGGTCTGGAACCTCACAAACGAGCAGACGAAGGAGCGTACTGCGCAAGCATTTCTCCGTGTGTCCGATGAAGGTTTGTTGTGTCGTTGCATCTTCCTTCGAGGTTCTGAAACCAGGTATCCTACAGGCGTTCAGCAATTCAACAACCGTGTCCGACAAGTATTGATGAGTTCCGGCTCAACGACCTTCTCTAAGATCGTCAATAAATGGAATACCGCACTCATCGGTCTGATGACATACTACCGAGAGGCCGTCATTCATACAAACGAGTTACTCGACGCCCTCGTAAAGGCCGAGAACAAGATCCAGACGCGGGTAAAAATTGGTCTAAACAGTAAAATGCCCTCGCGTTTCCCTCCGGTTGTCTTTTATACGCCAAAGGAACTCGGAGGTCTCGGAATGTTGTCCATGGGTCACGTTTTGATTCCTCAAAGTGATCTTCGATGGTCGAAGCAGACTGACGTCGGTGTTACGCACTTCCGTGCTGGCATGTCTCATGAGGAGGATCAACTTATTCCCAACTTGTACCGCTATCTGCAACCATGGGAAGCTGAGTTCTTGGATTCTGCACGAGTTTGGTCAGAATACTCCATGAAACGGAAGGAAGCCAACGCACAAAACCGCCGTCTGACTCTAGAGGATCTGGAGGATAGTTGGGACAGAGGCATTCCTCGAATCAACACGCTATTCCAAAAGGATCGGCATACGTAAGCCTACAGAACCAGTGTTTTTCCCCATATTCATGACTTTTCAAGCCTGGCCTATGATCGTGGGTGGCGTGTCCGTACTGACTGGAAGCAATACCAGTTACTGAAGCAGTACGCCGCTGTTTTTCCGTTGCTCACACTTCACTAACTGTGCACAGCAACCCCTTTTGGTGGACCTCGCAAAGGCACGACGGAAAGCTATGGCAACTGAACAATTACCGCGTTGATGTCATCGCCGCTCTTGGTGGTGTCGAAGGAATTCTCGAGCACACACTGTTCAAGGGCACCTACTTCCCTACGTGGGAAGGTCTGTTCTGGGAGAAAGCGTCTGGCTTTGAGGAGTCTATGCGATACAAAAAGCTTACGAATGCCCAGCGATCTGGTCTGAACCAAATCCCAAACCGTCGATTCACTCTTTGGTGGAGTCCAACTATCAACCGCGCCAACGTTTACGTTGGTTTCCAGGTCCAGCTTGACTTGACCGGTATTTTCATGCACGGAAAGATCCCTACGCTTAAGATCAGTTTAATCCAGATCTTCCGAGCCCATTTATGGCAGAAGAGTAAGTCCGCTCTGTCCCTTACGAGCCTGCTTCATGCTAATGGTACTAGTTCATGAGAGTGTGGTCATGGACCTCTGTCAGGTGTTCGACCAGGAACTTGAACCCTTGCAGATCGAGACAGTTCAGAAGGAGACAATCCACCCTCGTAAGAGTTACAAGATGAACTCGTCGTGTGCCGACATCCTGTTGTTCTCTGCATACAAATGGAACATTACGCGCCCGTCCCTTGTGACTGATGTTAGTTCTTTTTGTTCAAAGGCTACATGAAGGCTCATTTTCTCTACAGAACAAAGATGTCTTGGACGGCACAACCAGTAACAAGTATTGGATTGATGTACAGCTTCGATGGGGTGACTTCGATTCACATGACATTGAGCGGTATACACGTGCGAAGTTCTTGGACTATGTAAGTGGTTATGATTGAGTGATTTACTTTCTGAATCATATGCTGCTCAGGTATCTGACTCAATGAGCATTTATCCGTCACCTACTGGTGTTATGATTGGCATGGACCTGGCATACAATTTATGGTCGGCATACGGCAATTGGTTCCCTGGCATGAAGCCTCTAATTCAACAAGCCATGGCAAAGATCATGAAGGCGAATCCTGCCTGTCATGTCCTGCGCGAACGCATACGCAAGGGTCTGCAGTTATATTCTTCCGAACCAACAGAACCGTACCTGAACAGTCAGAACTACTCGGAACTCTTTTCGAACCAGATCATTTGTATGTGCATCCGATTCACCGCATCAGACGCTCTTCACCTTTGGTATAGGGTTCGTTGACGACACAAATGTCTATCGTGTTACGATTCACAAGACTTTCGAGGGCAACTTGACTACCAAACCCATTAGTAAGCTATCAGTTCGTGTTCTCTGGGTATGAGCGGCTTATATTCGTCTTTAGATGGCGCCATATTTATTTTCAATCCACGATCAGGGCAACTTTTCCTGAAAATCATCCACACCAGCGTCTGGGCCGGTCAAAAGCGTTTAGGACAGCTCGCAAAATGGAAGACAGCCGAAGAAGTAGCCGCCTTGGTGCGCTCTCTGCCTGTTGAGGAACAGCCCAAGCAGGTCATTGTCACTCGCAAGGGAATGTTAGGTCAGCTCCCGCGTATTTCATAACCACAAATACCCACTTCGTTTCTTAGATCCCCTCGAGGTGCATTTGCTGGACTTCCCGAACATCGTCATCAAGGGCAGCGAGCTGCAGCTCCCGTTCCAAGCATGCATGAAGATGGAGAAGTTTGGTGATCTGATCCTCGTACGCTTTTATGCCGTTCTTCCAACCCTTGACCTAAACTAAATCATTTTCTAGCGCGCCACACAACCCCAAATGGTGCTGTTCAGTCTATATGGTATGTTCCACTTTCTACTGGTGATAGTGGTCTCACGCCAAAACAGATGATTGGTTGAAATCCATATCTAGCTACACTGCTTTCTCTCGTCTCATCCTACTCTTGCGTGGGCTTCATGTCAACAACGAGAAAGCAAAGATTATTCTTCACCCCGACAAGTCTACGATAACGGAACCTCATTTCGTATGGCCTACTTTGACGGATGACGAATGGATCAAGGTTGAGGTTGCAATGAAGGACCTTATTTTGGCTGTGAGTGCAGTTATTATCGATTCATTAGTCTGCAATGGTATCTTACTCTCCTAAACAAAGGACTTTGGCAAACGTAACAGTGTCAACATTGCGTCACTGACAGCCAGCGAGATTCGGGACATCATTCTTGGTCAAGAGATAGTTGCACCTTCTGTACAACGTCAACAAATGGCGGAATTAGAGAAAGGTGCCGAAGCCCAGGGGCAGGTCACAGCTATTCAAACGTGAGTCACCGTTGGAGCGGTTGTTGGATGTTCTGCTAATTTCCATATTAGCCAAACGACCAACATTCATGGTGACACCATCCAGACAGTCACGAGTAAGTAGATTTTTTGGTAGCACTATTTTTTGTCGTGCTAAATGATGTTTAATTCTGCAGCGACGAGCTATGAACAACAAGTATTTAGCAGTAAATCTGACTGGCGTGTCCGTGCCATTTCCGCGACTCATCTGCCACTTCGACTTCAACACATCTACGTGTCCAACGATGACGTGAAAGATGATGCCGCTTCGTACACATATGTGCTGCCGAAGAATGTCCTGCGTGCTTTCATCACTGCTGCAGACTTGCGGACCCAGGTCGCTGCTTTTATGTATGGTGTTTCCCCACCAGACAACAAGCAAGTGAAGGAGATCAAGGCATTAGCTTGG
Organism: Leccinum brunneo-olivaceum; assembly: GCA_038092115.1. NCBI lineage: Eukaryota > Fungi > Basidiomycota > Agaricomycetes > Boletales > Boletaceae > Leccinum > Leccinum brunneo-olivaceum. Next base: position 10,386 of record JBBPPV010000074.1, read on the forward strand.
GTGCCCCAGCGCGGCAGCAACAACAACGTTGAGCTGCCAGTTCAGTTCCCCAAAGATGACTTCTTACTGAAAGACCTCGAACCTTTGGGATGGATCAAAACTCAAGCGCTCGAACTCAACCACCTCTCACCCACGGATGTGACCACACAAGCGAAACTTATGGCAGAACATCCTGAATTTGGATCGTCGACGATCTGTATCGCGGCTTCCTTCACCCCCGGTTCCGTCTCCCTTTCTGCTCATTCGTTGGCTATCAGTGGGTTTGAATGGGGTCGTAAAAATATGGACAATTCGGCTAACCCGCCGGGCTTCAATCCCAATATGTCCGAGCGAGTCCAGCTTTTGCTCTCGGACCGTATCTTCGGTATGACCCTCGTACCTGAAGGGAGAGTTTGGAATTACGGTATTGGTCTTACTCAGTTGTGGTCACCCAACTTGCCGTACAGCATGATCCTCGATACACCAATTCTTTTCTGGGCAGAGGAGCACCGACCAGCTGCCTTTTTGACTGTGAGTTGACTTTCACTTTCTGATGAAACTCATTGCTCATGTACTTCCCCTCAGTTTGCAAACCTGGAGCAGAGTGAAGATAGCGCAGACGTAGAAAATAGCTTTGCTTAATGTAACTGATAGTACTTCTAGTTTCCTCGCTCACACGTACCTATCTCAACATTTGAGTTGTCGTCCTAGTCTCAATGTTTTCCACAAAAAAAAGGTGCTCATCGTCAAGACAAGTTCAGGTTGCAAGAAATTAGCAGTGAAGTACGTGTTACAATCTACAATGTCACAACGCCGAGAGACCCACTGATCACGTTGAGAGAGCTTTAACAGTTTGCTCTCCTCCCCCGCTCTGCAGACCCAGACCTTTCTACCTCGAGCTTCTCTGGCCGCTTCGTCGTGACTATATTGGGTTTGGAGCCCCTCCGAGGGGGTGGAGGAGAAAGGGCTACAAAGTCACAGTCTGGCTCGAGCAATGGTATCACAAAACCTTCCATCGTACTCGATAACAGTGACGACGGCCGGACAGGGCTGTGGAGAGGAGGCTTGGGAGCTGTCGGCGTGACGGGGGTTGATAACTGGAGGAAGCTGGGTTCTTGTTGCGTCGTCATGATATGTTCACCAAGTCCAAAACGTTTGGGGGAGCGAAAACTAGGCGTAGGAAGGTCGTCGTCATTATCATCACCGAAGTCCAGGGTGCTAACCTGGACAGGAGGCGTCAAGCACGAAGGTGACTGGACAGGGGAAAGTGAAGTAGAAGGGGTGCTCAAAATGCGCAACCTCTGTTTGATGGATAGGCACCTTGGGGAAGGAGAGACGGGTTCGATGAAACTAGAATATCCTGAGAGGGCGGAAGCTGGACGTGATGGTGGCAAGGATATTGGGTGAAAATCTGGTGTGCCAGCACTTGAGCTGCGGCGATGGCCCGGGGTAAATGTTTCATCTGGAGGAGGAGGGAGAGCAGATGAAGGGGGGGGTTTGGGTGAAGTCAAAGAGAGCCGCAGAGCACGCCGGGCGACAGAATTTCTGAGAGACCTTCGCGGTGACGTCGAGGGAGTAGCCGCCGACAAAGATTCCTGAATTGCTGGGGCAGGAGGGGGAGCAAAATTAGGCGCTGGCCGAGGCGGAGGCATTGAACGTCGTTTAATTGCACCAATATGTCCCGCAGGTAACGAGATGGGAACTAACAAGGACATCGGTCGCGATGATGTACCTTTGGCAACAGTCGATAAATCCCCGACAGACGACATCGGAATCTGAGGCCGATTTCGCGAACCAGAAGTATTCGTTGAGCTGACACTGCACGTCGAGGAACCAGATGCACGTTTCCAGAATGTAGGTGACAACGAGGAGCCACTTCTGGAGGTGAATCGAGCCTGAGAGTTAGAAGATGAACTACCCAGAGAACGATCAGTAGCGCAAGTGATGGGTATAGAAACGCTCGATTCCATTGAAGTACGTTGACCATTTTCTGATGAAGAAGGAACAGCGGGTGGTGGTCCTGAGGGTGGCGTAAGCTGCTTTGGAAGGGCGACACCCTGCCGAGACCATCTTTTGGTGAGAACAGAGCTTTGTAAAAGCTTGTCTGATGGTATGGATATACCCCGAGGAGGTGATGAGGAATTGACAGTCCCGTTGCCCGACACAGTTGGGGGTACCACATCGCTCTGCCCCCCACCAGGCGCTTCGTAAACAGAAGGGCAGTGAATTTCACAACCCAACTTCGGAGAGAAGGACCCAGACCAACTGGACGAGCCAGGGGACACTGGCGAAGTTTCCCTCAGTGTAACATCACCAGAGCCCCCCGACGATATTCCAAAGTTCCCTGCAACACTGCGATTACTACCAGCTTGCTTGTACATTGCCTGTCGTTCGGGCAGAAATGATTCAGGAATAGTGGCGACGATATGCTTGTACTTCCTGGGAGGGGGCTGCAGAGACAACGCCAATGCACCTTGGGGTGACAAGGAGGGTGTTGGCGGAGTATTTGAGCTGGGCGGGGTACTAGAACAGCTAGCCTCCGAGATGGAACTCGATGGCTCGCGCGCGTCGCGCTCCTTTGATATCTTGAAATTCGATGCAGAAATAATGACTGGTGTATTGGCTGATCGTAAGCTTGGAGTAGGGGAACTTTTTCCTGACACGTGTGGTAGTGGTAGGGGAAGTGAACGAGAGGGAGAAGTGGTAGAATCTACGGAAGATTTCGTGCGGAGCATGGTGAGTAGGCTGGTGCCCGCTGTACCAAAAGAGTCCTCCGCATGTGTGAGGGGATAGGCAGAGGCAGAGGAGCCTTCAACAGAAGGTGAACGGGGTCGCGTCCCAGTAAAAATTCCTTTCACAGCAGTGGCAGGTGAGTGTGACGAGGGGGTGTTTAATTTGAGGGAATGGAGCGAAGGAGGAGGTGATGGAGTAGCCGGTACAGGCGGTGACGGGAACGATATGGCGGTCGAAGGTTTGGTTGGGTGCGTTGATATAAGGCCTTGCAGATGCATTGAAAGCATGACATCTATATCGCCCTTGGGCTCGTTTCGCCCATTCGTCTGGGCTGGAATGTCAAGACCGGCACGCACGGCCCTACATCACCTATTAGAATATTCGCGAGCGTAAAGTTTGACAACGATAC
>JBBPPV010000075.1:0-13470 GCA_038092115.1 Leccinum brunneo-olivaceum
CCTCTGGCGTGTATGGTGCAACTCATGCCCCAGCTTTCAGTCGACAGGGTGACAAGGTGGCTTGGCTCCAGCTTGATGAGGATGGTCACGAATCAGACAGGTAGGCTACTTTGCTGATGTGGTCCCTTCTGCTAACACACGACACACCATGCAGGGCCAAAATTGTTATTCGAGACCTTGCAAAAGGCGTTAGCTTCACTATCACTCAGGACTGGGACCGTTCCCCAAGCTCCTTGGCGGTATTTACAATGTTTCATTTCCTGACACACATCATTGAAGCCATAGCCATTTAGTTTTCGGAAAGCGGTGAATTTATCTACTTCATCGCCGAAGATATCGCCCGAAACAAAATCTTCACCCTTCCGATCCCTCCAACGCCCGGTGAATCTACTGCGCATCCCAAGCTCACCTCGCCATACAATACTCCCGTTGCTCTGACAGACGCGCACGCTGCTTCGGGTTTGCAAGTGCTTTCGAACGGTCGTCTCCTCTTTGCACTCTCCTCGCTCACGTCCCCCAACGACGCTTTCGTGCTTGCCAACCTTCACTCCGTCGAGGCGGATATTAAAAAGAATGTGTCGAACCCTAGCAAAGGGGAGCTTACTCAGATCACTAGCTTCTCGGCTACGTCTCTTCGGGAAAAACACCTACACCCTGGCGAGGACTTCTGGTTCCAAGGCGCGAAGCACACGATCCACGGGTGGATCCTCACTCCTCCCGGTTACAAGTCCATGGATGTAAAGAAGTGGCCCGTTGTCATGCTCATCCACGGCGGCAAGTATCTTTCTATGATATAAATCGACGCGAAAAGACAGCTGAACGGATGTTGATCTAGGCCCTGAAGGCTGCTGGACTGATTCTTGGTCCACTCGCTGGAATCCTAACGGTCAGTAATTGTCTATTGGCTACCATTTCCCTCGAGTCTAATACCTATCAGTCTTTGCAAGCCAAGGTTATGTAGTTGTGGCAATCAACCCCACTGGATCCACTTCTTTCGGACAAGGTACGCGAAAATCTTTGTTTTGCCTCCTTCAGTCTTCTCAAACGTGTCGTAGATTTAACCGAGGGAATCAAGGAAGACTGGGGAGGCAAACCATTTGTGGATCTTAGAAATGGCTGGACATACATTTTGCAGAATTACCCTCAGGTAACTGGCATCGGAACTCCGGATCCGTTCCCTGACGGACTTGCATTATCGACTAGATTGACCCTGAGCGCGCGGTCGCTGCTGGCGCAAGTTATGGTGGTTACGCAATCAAGTAGGTTGCATTTACATCTACGCTCTCAAAAGTGTGTTGAACAGCCGTCTTTCTCCAGTTGGATACAAGGAAACCCCGAATTTGGCTTCGGCTTCAAGGCATTGGTGTGTCATGATGGTGTAAGTCTCCTTTACTTGTTGATCATCGTTCTGTCGTCTTGATATTATCACAGGTCTTTGACACCACATACAACGGCTATGCGACCGACGAGCTCTTTTTCGTACGTATTTACATGTCTTTACTCAATCGATCTGGCCTTCATATCTGGCTAGTTTAACCATGAGTGGGGAGGGCGTCCCTGGGAAGAGAAATCCTTTGAGTTGTCTCGCAAGTAGGATCTCACTATTGATCGATGTAGACTTGAATGCTGACCATGGATTGTAGGTACAGCCCAGCGTACACCGTGAGCAAATGGTCGACACCTCAGCTGATAATCCACGGAAGCAAAGACTACCGGTTACCAGAAAGCGACGGCATTGCGGTATGGCACGCTCTGCAACAGTACGTGTCCTTTCATTTTCTCGTACTTGGGCTGATAGTCTTGACCCCGTAAAAATAGACTCAAGGTTCCTAGCCGACTGGTGATCTTCCCCGATGAAAACCACTGGGTGCAGAATGCTGGAAACAGCTTGAAGTGGCACTACGAAGTATTCAGATGGTTCGACCAATTTGTTGGCGAGAAAACTTCCGTTCAGGAACGGAACTGAACTGATTAGCATATTGTATCGAGAACCCTTTGCGCTCCGGGCGATACCATGCAGGGATTGCGATTACATGTCACAATGCAAAAGAAAGAGATGTATGTATCCAATGTGCGAGAAAGTATGGATAGATCAGTCATGAGTAGGGGGGTAAATAAGAACTAGTAACGCAGATCACAAAGTTGTGTAGTCATGGCTTAGAGGGGGGAGGAGGCCGTCTTTTCGTGGCTGTGGACACTTTTCGTTTCTTGGCCACGATAAGAGGGTGGGTCGTTCCCTGACGCGAGATTGGTTTCGGAACTTGTTTTGTGCCATAGACCTCTTTTCGATTTGACTGTGAACGCACCGTAAGCAAGGATAAGACTTCGACGCAGAAGATTAAGCCGACCTCGATACCCATCAATAATTCATCATCATCATCTGAAACAGGTTGGTAATTTGTATCGTTTTGTTTATGATGAGGGCTGGCACTCTCTCGATCGGACTCTTCATCGTCAATTTCAACATAGGGTCGCTTCGTGGATGCCTTTCTTTTAATGCGTAGAGTTGGTTTGTTCGGCTCTGTCGTTGGGTGAGGCACCTTTGAAGTCTTTTGTGCAGAGACAGCTTTGGTGGCTGAGGCTGACGTTGATGCAGTATTAGGGACAGAACTTGAAACACGCGTGTCCAATGGCACACTATCTCGATCAACGCTTTCTTCTTTCACAGGAACCTCTACGACGGCATGGACACGACGGAGGAGCGTTTGACGCGTGTTGTTTGACGTCGATCCCGATTTGGAAACAAGTGCAGCACCTTGTGGAACTCTCTGCCGTGTATTGCGTTGGTTCTCCGACAATGGTGTTGGGAGCTGCAAGATGGGTTCCGCACGCATTCGGTTTGGGCCGGACATTGCTTTTGACATGGAAGATAGAGATTTTGATGGCTCTAAACTGGGACTCGTGGAATTGGAGGCACGCTGCATTCGAGCGGGTGCAGACGAGTCCCCTATGGTAAAATACCTCGGCATGGGAGTATATGGTGTGGCTGGTGTTTGGGCATGTCCGCCCTAGACAACCGCTTAGGGAGGAATAGCATAAAGTCCGAGTCGAGGGAACATACGGTAGACAACTGTTCCACGAGTTCCTCTACCCGTTGAGCAAGTTTTAACCGCTCTTGTTCCACGCGAAGAAACTGTTCTTTCCAGCTGATCGCTTCCTGTCTCGCTGTCTCCTCGAGGCGAAGACATTGATTCTTCCACTGAGTAGCCTCTTGACGTAGTTGGGCGATAGTTTCAAGATGATAATTGATCTACGGAGGAGGATAACTGATCAAAGACGCGTCAGAGGCAAAAGAAAATGTCACACGGTGAGATCAGCTTGGTTGGCCTAATGTGTAGTGGTAAGAGGGAGGGAGAACGCGTGGATCAAGGGAGCTAGCGTACTGCAGCCTTCCATACACCAACTTCCTGTTTCCAAGCTTGCTCTTCGAGCCTGTGGGCGTGAAGGGTGTTGACCGCTTCGTCGCGTTCTCTGCGCGCTTCACGTGCGTCTGTGGTCGCTTGCGTGACATCTGTGCGCGCCTGATCTTGTGCTGCGGTGAACTGGGACTGTAATCAGCACACAGCTGTAGATCTCATGACTACGCGTACGGCGAGGGTCGCAGCTCTGTTGAAGGCGGTGAGCGCGTCGGACAAGAGTGTGGAAGGAGCCTTGCTCATGGTATTGGCAGGTCAACCCATTTCGGTAAATTCCGATAGTATTACCAATGCAGTGTAGATAGCCAATGAAGACCAGCCATGTACAACATTCTACATCACCTTTGTACTCCCGTTGGCGCTGCTTCCCTTCTTCAACTTTCGCCCAGCTGCAAATAATACGCTGTCCAAAAGGGCTGCTACAGTCAGGACACCTCCCACGATGGCACACGTCCTGGAAAAGAGCTGAGCGAGAAAGATCAAAGGACAGCACCACTTACGATGTAAGGAAATGTGCAAAGGATTGTCTTGTTTCAGAGTGGACAACAAGAATGGGCGATATTTCAAAGTTGAAAAACGCGCCTGTACAGGGACTTAGTACTCTTGACCCTGAAGCGGTCGTTAGCTCCTTACCTGGTGCTCCCGAAAAACCGTGGTGCGTGTATACACCCTGTCTGTCCTCTTCACCTGTGCCTTTCGTCAAGTCTCGCTCAAAATGAGTTACGCTGTATTGGTGGGTGTTGATCTGCCCAAGTCAGGCCCATATTGCGTCTCAAATTTTTTTTTTACTTACAGATTTTCCATCGAGCGTCCTGAACTGTGTTGAAACGACCTTGAGGAAATACTGAAACATGTACTGAGCCTTGGTTGTCTAAAATTGGATCGACTCAGCAGGAATTCGTGAAGTGGTACCCGCAACGAACTTTAGCTTCATACCCATCCAACGGATTCTCCTCAATACCCATACGTCTCCTCATCTCTTTCCCTATCTTGGACTTGGTTGGATTATACTCGTCATCAGCCATGAAGTAGAATTCGTGGACGATGTGAGAGAAGTCGTGGACATGTTGGTCGTCCTTCAGGTAGGGTACGAGGTCATAGAAATGCCGACTATTGGTTTGGTATGATCTCCCTGGAGATATGTTGATGTTACCAATGACTTTGTTCACTCGAATGCGACCAGAAACATTGCAACCCTCCTCTGCCTGATCCTTGAGTTTCTCCGACCACCCTTCCTGAACGCACTAACTCACAGTGAGGCCAAAAGCTCACTCACAAATATTCAACTTACTTGTTCAACGTCATCGGGATTGCCGAAGCTCCAACCCTTGTTTGTGTATGCCTGCCTAACGTCTTCGCAACTGTTGCAGCATCCAGTCTCGGGTTCCACACCGCCATAACATGATCCGCAGTATTCAGATCCGCGCTTCTCCGCCAGCTTGTCGATCTCATTGCGCAGGTCTCCACTGCGTTGGCCGGCGACGTCTACACCAGCGCTTGTAAGTCGTTTCTTAACAATATTGTGGGAAACGTCGCGCTGTTGTTCTCCAGAAATATCCATAACATCGAGGCTGAGCACTAAGGTATCGTGTTTGGAGCGCATTCACGATATATGGCTTAGTAGTGAAAAAATGTGGACTAGCGACGCATTACTCACAATAACAAGGGACATGCGAGAATGTTACGTTCAGCTTCACGCTCAATTTTTGTCCGCGACTCCGGTCAACAACGATTGAAGTGTCGACCCCAACTCTTCTATAATCGAAGAACTCCATGGTTGTGAAAGCCAATATAATACATGCTGAAATGAGTGTCACTAAGAACCGAGAGGGTGTAAGTTTAAACAAAAAAAGAGATAATGTTGAATATACAGAGAGCGCCAGTCCGTGTCTTCACTTTCACGTCTTCTGTGGTCTAGCCGTGGAATCATGGTAAGATATGGGACGCCGACGTGGCACAAGCTGGCATAAATAACCATTTACCTTTCCAAAGGCATCAATTCCTTTAAGGCCGGCTAGAAAACCCTTTGCCATCGCACCAGTCCTTGTTCAAGCAATTGAGGGCAATGTTGGCGTATGAGGTGAAAAGTTGACAAGTTGCAACATCAGTACTCATACTCATCATCACGTGACTTATAAGCCGACGTGTCCTCCAGGTTGTAGACGAGCAATAGAAACATGACTTGACTTGGGAACAAATAAATCGTGAATGGAGGTAAGGCGTCCATCAAAATCCTATCTTGTCCACCCCCTGCTTTACCTTGCCGAATAAACTGCGAACACCATCTTTGATACCCTCCGCCTGAACACCAACATTGTCCGAACTCGTTCTGTAAACCCCCGAGCCACCCGGGCCACCAAGACTGACATTGACACCACCCAAATTCAGGTTTAGTGATGGCGCGTTTGAGGATGATTCTGGTGGTGGCTCGTACACAGAAGCGGGAAAGGCCGCTGCTGCAGCGCGAACCATCTCTAAATAGCTGATAAGGTTCAATACACTGTGTCATAATAAGAACGAGAATTGTATCATGTACCTGGACGAGTTGTGAACGCATGTGCCACCTAGCAAGACCCTCGTTCCCGTTGAAGCAGCATCTTGGTTCAACAAAGCAATCGTCCTAGCCTCTTCGTATGTCGTCCCACCAATCATGAATATAATGATATCCTGCGGCCTTGGGAGTAATCGTTAACACCAGGAATACAGTGGGATCGGACAACATACCGCTGTAGACCAAGGTTCGTTCCTGCACCATCATGGAAAGGATAGCTGGTCTCTTTCAAACGTCCCTTGAATAAATTTTCTAATGTCTGCGAGAGGCGTGGAGTGTGTTGAGTGTAGACATTTTCGACGCCCTATACCGCTTGTCAACCCTTGTTAGTTGGAATATGAATTTCATTCACCTTGAGGCCCTTCAACGCGGACCTGCCCTTGGCCAACAGAGACTCCGTAGAGAATAAATCATCTTGCCGCTGATCAGATCCAGCAATATTTAACAGGACATAGACAAGCTTTGCAAAAAATTGAACCGGCACTAAAGAAAAGACGAGTATACTTACCCTTGCTTCCTCTCGTGATACTCCATTGGAAAGTAAGAGATTAATGAGCGTGGCGATGTTGCTCGTCTGCGTCTTCTGATAGCGCAGCGCATACAGAATGACCACCCGGAGCTTATTCCACACGGGGACAGCGTTATTCGAGACGAGAGCTTGTACGGTCTATGCTCGAACGTATGCATGGCGTCATAGAGGTAAGCCATCAAAGGATGTACGAACCTTGAAATCACAACCTGAACTCGTCCCAAGGCCTTGTTCTATTTCGCCAACGTCCAATAGATGATCTCTCTCCACCAACCGGCTGAGCTCCCCAACCAGGGCGACGTGTTTGCTGACATTTCCGCCCAACTTCCTGAACTCGGGATATTCCTCTACAAAGCGTTTCATATCAGATATCGAGTTGATAGTCGACGGTGATTGGACCAGTGAACGCGATTGATAGGATTGAACATAATTTTTCAGCGAAGTGCCAAGATCACCAAACGTTGCTAAGTGATGTGCTTGGAAAAACGGATCAGTTGAAGTCGCGAGAGTAATTTCCTATCGAACGTGTGAGGGACAATTGGAAGCGTATCCAGCGGGAATGAAGTTACAGAAAGTTCAGGCTGAATATCAGGAACCACGCTGAGGTTAACCCTTCCATTCTGGATGCCGAGAAGTTCATGAACCATAGCTTGATAAGTCCATTGAGATAGCAAAGGCGTGACAGGGTCGTTTCTCCGATCAAGGATGAGTAACAACGGTGCTACCTGCGTAAGCCTGAAATCGAATAAGGCGGACTCCGCTTGTATGCGATGCTTTGCGATAATATGAATATACTAGTACGAACAGGGAAATAAAACTTACCTGAACTTCGTTAGCTAATTTTCTAGCCATACCGCTCATCTTCTCGTACCGAATAACAGGTTTTTTCTTCAAGCTGAGAAGGACAGCTACAATTCCTTGCACACTGTGCTCTAGAGCAGCGTTATCCCAACTGTTGGGCGATGATCCATACAAAGGTTTGTTGACGGTGGGCATATGGTTGAGAGAAAACAGACAAGGCAGAAGAGCGGCGTAATCGGCAAAGTATTCCTGTGAAGACGTTAGCTTCACTCCAAAGGTCGGGTATATGCATTACCTGGACTTCACGCACAACTTCAAATTCGTCTACCTCTGCAAGGCGTTCGATCGTGGATTTGCTCAAAACATTGCTAAAATCTAATTGATTCATAGGCGTTAGCTCGTATATCAGCCTACCGAAAGAATTCACGCACTGACACAGGTAATATTCGCCATACTTGGGCTCACGTAGCTCTGCGCGCACCGCTTCGATACTGGCCTCGCTGGGTTGCAAGAAACAGACACATTTCATGTGAGGCATCGGGCTGCGCGACCTGTTATCAATTCGATCCGTGAGATAGACCTGATGTGACAAGAGAGCCGACTGGGTGGAAGCAAGAGAGACGATGGGTGTCTGAACAACCGGGAGAAGTCAAAGTTTGGCAATGTGAAGTGCGCAATTCTTACCGTGTGCGTATCAAGGAGGAGGACCTTCATAGCTGAAGGAGTAGACACCAGCTTTGTGATGTATGTCTCCACCGCCTTGACCACGTCCATACCAATATACTGCAGGTGCGCCGGGAAAAGTGAAGTTGATCACGAACGAAAAGGACACGAATAGTTGCAAGTACTTGTGAGATTGAGCGTATGACGTTGCAAGTCAGCGGCGGGAGGCAAGAGTACACAAGGTGATTGTGATACACCAAAAACGGTATGTATATGGGGTGAACCACGACATTGCGAACTGGGAAAAAGTCACCATCATGGACAGCTATCCAAAATGTTTTCTTTCCCTACATGATGGACCAGAATTTACCGTCTCTCGCTAACGGCTCCCACCACAAATTGAACCAGGGCAGTCAGTTCCTGCGACCAAACTTTTTGACCAAGTAAATCAAAGTTTTTAGGGCGCATCACTCGACCCTCGTGTGACAATGTAAGCAGATTGCATTGTATTTCTTTCGTCGAGCTAGCCCTGCTCAATCGAAGCGATCTAGGCTACAAATGTCGACCCGTGCAGTTTATTAAACTCTTGACATGCGACCCACATATGATACAGTCAGGAAAGTCGCACCCAAAATGTCCTCGTGGTCCAGTATCAAAATCGATTTCGGCTGATGGTTTTCAAACATCGCTCAGTCGCGGAGTAGCGGTAACACCCGGCTTAGACCCTGTTTCTTTATATGAAGACAAATCCAACCAGGTAGCGTCACAAGCTGTGATAGGCAACAGGGTCAAGAGCATCATCATGATCATTTCTTGAAGGGCTGTTGTTATCTCGCCTTCACAGCCTTCACTTTTGGTGGTGGGCTTCCTTTCTCTTAATTGTAACGCGGGTCAACATGTCCGTCCCTCGGTGGATGACCAGGTTATATAACCGCAGCGCCTCTCATGATTCAGAATGCCGCAGGCACATTGATCTGATGGCCACCCCTGACATGACACCATCTTCATCCTCTTTCTATCACGCTGAACTTGGTCGTGCTCTCTCTGAGCAATCCTTTGGTTTGGCTCGGTATGAGGTTATGAGACAATGTTCACCACACGAAGCGACTGCGGTCGTGACTTTGCTGGAGGGGATGCACATCAAAGTGTACCTAAACACTCGTGGTTATCGGGTGAATTTTGCATCGTTCTGTGATATTGTGATCACTCACCTCAACTTTATCTCAAAAGGTCGATGGCGGACAGATGTACGAGTCCATCGAACAACTCTTGCAGTCTGTTAGCCCGATGTATGTGCAGAAAAGCGAAGAGACAATGATCACCAAGCTGCAAAGTCTTCAATGACTGCATGATCATTGTGTGAGTAGGAATGTCACCATCACCTCAATTTTAAGAGTACTGATGGTGTCGGTTTCAAGTGATTTTTTTTTTTTCAAAATTTCTAATCGGGTAATGCTTTGCATCTATAGACCTGAAAGATGTACACAAGTTGATCAGAGATCTCTTTAGGATAAAGGTTGCCCACATGTAACCCGTGCTACAATATGATTGCCTAGTGTGTAGTGTGGGGGAATGCTAAATTCTAAATGATCATGTACGCAGGGAACCTTCCGGTCGGTTGATTGTAGGAGTGCTGCTCAACGCGGAGTTGTATATCCCCCGGCGCGTAAACAACGGGCCTAATTTTTACAATCGCTTGACCAATCCATTCTCGCTCAGTTCTGTGCCTTCATGGACAAGCCTGGGGCGTCTAGTACGCGAAGCATACCATTTTCAATCACAGTAATAACACGTACAGGAGAATCCCGGGGTTTCTCACTTATTCAGACAAGTCGAAGGTATTGTACAATTCCATATCCGAGGGTAAACGCATTTGAACATCATCTCGATATAAAAGTCGATCAGCACTTGCGTTCAAATCCCTTCTCTGGTGGAAACGTGTTAGGAATTTGAATAGCGATCGTGACACTGGTTGTGGTTACTGTCATGGTCGACGTAGTACCCGGATCTGGTCATTCATGTGAATACCTTGATCAAGGGGTATCCATCTTTTATCAGCAAGTGATATCGCACCTGATTGAGTTGGAAGACATAGTTTTGCAAGAAGGACCGATTTTGGAATCAGGGTTATTTGACTGATATCCCGAGAGTATGCTCTGTAATTTGCTAGTTATTGATGCTGTGAAGAACCAGCGCGGACAACGGAAGATGACTGAGTGCAGTGCTCGGTTTTATGCGAGAGTCGCGCTTTTCATACCATTTGATATCATGCTGAGACGGACGAATGGCGATTATCACGATCGACTTTTAAAAAGTCGGTTAGATGGTATATCCGAGACACTGAAGTGGTTGTTGCACATTTCAATGGTCAAATTGATCAAAGTCAAAGTGTTAATAATAATAATAATTGTCATACCTGGTCCGCCGATGCGAGACTGGTCATCACGTTATGGTTTTCAGTGCCGAGAGCGATGAAACACCTTGATGATAATCGACTCACGATGTCCCAGAACCGAGGGACTCGGAAGCCCGATCAAACACCACCCACGATTATCGATGTCATCATATTCTTTTGCCCAAGAGAAAATCCTGTCGTGAACTTGTTGCTGGCATCGCGTCATACAGCTTCTCCACGTAAAACACCGTCCTTCGTCGAACAAACTGAGCTCGATCATCGACTGAGACAGTCCTGGAAACTTACATTTCCACCATCTCCGAAAGGGTATAACTCTGTACCGTACAAGACGGGACGTTTCCATACATACTAGGCAACAAAATACTCCCAAGCACTTTTTTTTTTTTTTATGGATGATGTTCATATTGTATGCCGCACGCACTTTCGGTGAACTGGAAGGGGACATACATTTTGCCAAAGCAGGGTTAGGCTCATGGCCGATAGCAACGGCCGCAGTAACCCTGAGGCGGATAATTATATCAGTGGGTAGTAGCACCCGGAGAGTGGTTGTCACCGATGCGGCCCCAACGCTGCATTTTATCGTCATGTCGTTGAGCATGTGTAGGCTTGTGAACTTTTTCCCTTGAGGCTTGCAACCAACCAGAGGCATGACGTACCCACGAAAGTCTATCTTGTTCCAACACACGACATGGTTTGGCTTTTTTTCCACCTATGAAACACCTAGTAAGTCCACCCTACCTCCTCAGAGACGCCACTGATGTTACTTACGAGGCTATTTCAACAGACAGTCACGTAAAGCACGCGGGCCATTCTCGGTGGCAGAAGCGAACTGGGAGAGATGAATGCTCAGTCTGACTGTGCGGAGTGGTTTATAATACCGTGATCTGGTGAATAACGGTCCATTTGGAAAGGTCGTTACTTTTTGATGGGTCCAACTTGTGTGTGTACGAACGAACGGGAGTGAACCGATGGTAAAGCTGCAGACACAGTGGCTGTAGTCGTGGAGACAAGCACACACGTGGGCAATCGGCTCAAACGATCAGCTGTGATTCAAGGAACGATCTGAAGGGAACACGCGATATATATTCGTACGAACCACGGGCGAGGTGAGGTTACTTGACAGTATTTAAAAAAAAAGTGGGAGACGTTTGAGGCATGATGGTTTCATCACACGCACACATTTTATTTTATTCCCCCCCTCCCCGGAATGCAGCATTAATTGCGGGGGTCGCAGCGATGCATATAAAAATCATTTGGTATGGAGGACATAATTCAATCTGGGGTGGGAGTGCTGCGCAACCGCTAGGAAATATTTGAACAGCAGTCTCAAAAAAACACAGCGATAGCCACGGTTGCATGGAGATACACATGTGCATCCCACACGTACATGAACGCCGGCGCGTCACAGGTTTGCTTGATCCGGGAAATAGACAAGAACACACTCGTTTCCGGTTGGCACGCTGGAAGCGGTGTGGGGTATAGGACAGTGAAACTGTTAACGTGGCTGGTAGTGATACGAGGGTCGAGGGACTATTCGGGAGACGTGTTTGACTGGCAGGACGCGTGGCATGTGCGTCAGGGGAGAGCGTCAGGGCATTTACCTGGCAGGGGCTGATGGGAGTGAGCTCAGCAGCGGATATCAAGCAGGGAATGATGCGATTGCGGGGATGCATGTGCACGTGGGAGTAGGACTGGCAGGGAGGGAACAAGCGGGGGAAGCCGACTGGGCGGGAAATGCCGATGGCGTATTCGACGTGATTGGTTGGGGGGCCGATTGGACGGGGGGCGGCGAGTGGCGAGTGCAGGGCTGGACCGGCATCTGTGTGGGATTTCAAGAGGGACGTAACACGCTGTAACGCGGTGCCATCAGTTGTAACAGCATGCACTTGCCGCATTCGGAAGGCCATGGACCGCCCGAGGCTCCGCGGTTGGTTTGCCGATGGAGATGTCTGATCACATAATCACAGGTAATAACGGAATTTGTAAAAACTGAAGGCGTATTTTCGGGAAATCCGGGACGCGAAATTCAGGACGGTACTTCCTATTTTGGAAACCCTGTTTGAACGGTGCGATGCGAATCAGCAAATCAAATATTAAGGACGGCCTTTTCCACATCTCCCCGTCCAATCCCTGCCTCTCTTCCCCCCCTCCCTCGCCACCACCACCACCACCGTTCTCCTCCTCCTCCCCCTCCTCCACCTCCACCTCGCTTTATTCTCCCTCGTGTGGTTGGCCTTATTGTTGTGAGAATTCCATTCTTGTCTACCCTTTGTTTGTCTCACCGACCTTTGTTCTTCTCCCCCTTTATATTCTCCCCAGGTCCCCCTCTCCCTCTCCCCGCAATGGAAATCAACTACGACGAGTCTTGGTGTCCTACCTGCGACAGGCAAATCATGCCAAAACGCTTCACCGTCACCGTTCCCCCCTCTGAACTGCCTCCACCGTCCGCCGCTGGTCTTCCCTCTCGTAAGCCTCCCTCTTTGCCATCTTTTCCGCACACTCACACCTTCCCCCAGCATCAAAAAACCAACCATCTGACACCGCCGCCCGAACAAAATCGGGCACCATACGTGCAAGGGGCGGTCTCGTTCAAGGCACTGGCCGCTCAAAACCATCCCTCGCACAACCCCAAACCAAGTTGGCTCCACCAACCAAGCTTCGCACCGTCATCGATCAAGGGCCCATTCCCCTTTATTGTTCTGACGACTGCAGGATGGCCGACCTGAGCAGATTCGACGGTGCTCTCCCCATCAACTTTCATCCGGACCGCGCTTCCCCCCCTCTCCCACCCGTCCCTCATAATTCTTTCGAACGTCCCATTTCCTGCGATTCAGAGGACGAGTCCAGCAGTGGCTCCTCACTCGACTCGTGTCTTTCGTCCTCATCCGACGCCCTTCCTCTTTCGCCTAGCATCGCCACCCTAGCTGCGATATACAACTTCCCTCCATTGCCTCCACCACCACCCATCCTACCCGTACAATCCACTGTCTCGATCGAGCCCGAGTTCCGCAATGACTACCAGGGCGGTGTCATGATGGCAGCCAAGCGTATTCGTGCTGCCCTTTGTACTGACCCTGCCATCAAGCGCCCTACA
>JBBPPV010000076.1:0-13461 GCA_038092115.1 Leccinum brunneo-olivaceum
TCTCTGCTCATTGTCATGACGCCAAACGGGGATGAAAAAGCATCTCACGGATGGGTGGCCGTAGTACTGTCGATATAATAGTATGTCGACAAAGCTGGGAGAGTTCTGCGGTGATTGGGTGGTTCGTTGGTTCCGCGCCACCCCCCATCGTCCTCGTCCTCGCCATTGTTCTTAAGGAAGGGTTGTAAGTACTCTGACTTGTCCTCATCTTCAAAATGATCCTCATGCCCTTGTCTCCCACCCCCTGTTACCCGCAGTACTACCTCAGTCCCTCACAGCGTTTCGACTTCGTCATGTCCATGCACCATCACGACCACGGCATTCCACAGTCCAACATGCCCCCGTCGCGTTCCCCACAGATTGACCCTGCTCTTTCCTTGTATCCCCCCTACTACACCGCCTATCAGCATCAACACCAACCTCACCAACAGGCCATGCCTCAGCATCTCACCGTCCCCCACAACCTCTCCTCCCCCTCCTCTCAAGGATCCGACACCATCGGCACCCCTCCAACCGAAAATATGTCCTTCTCACCACCCATCCACAACGGAAAGCGCCCTCCCTCCCTCGTTAGTGGGCTCAGCGACTCGACCAGGAAGAAAGCGCGCACCGATGACTCCACAGATGGCCCTAGTCCTCCTGCAGAAAAGGACGAACCCAAGCCAAAGTCAACCAGGGGCGCTCGGTAAGTCCATTTTACTCCTTATCCCCATTTCTCATTCTCCTCCCCCAGCGCCTGTACCGTATGTCGCCGCCTTAAAATGAAATGTGTTGGTGCCGAACAGGGCCCTCCCTGCAAGCGTTGTCTTGCCGGCAATCACGAATGCATCTTCGAAGAGTCTAATCGCGGCAAACGCTCATCCAAGTAAGCCTATCAACCACTCATTCCTCTTGAAATATTCACCACTCAAACCCAAGCCCAAGAAAACACGAACTCTTGACAAGGTCCCTTCGAAAGATGGAACGCACCTTGGATACCGTCCTCAAGTCCATCGGAAATCCCAGCATGACCTCCGGCATGATTTCCCGTTCTCCATCTCCGGCCGCTCAAACAGCCCAAACCCAGGCCCTTTTACAATCACCATCGCCTTCTCCGCAGCAGAATTATCCCGCACAAAGTACTACTCTCTCTTCTGCCTCTCCAAAATTGCATTGTCTCCCCGACAATTCATTGAACCCCTTGGGACTGCTCGCGGAAGCTAGTTTGGCAAATCGGAGAGCTCATGGGGTGACAACTTCATTCACTGCGCGCCAATCTGATGCCGATTCAGATCGTCGGCTCGGCGTTGCCAGTGACAATTATTTCAGACCAGGTTGCGGCATAACGTTTTTTTTCAAATGTTCTCCACTCAATCCTCCTCAGGTCCGATCTCAATTCTCCCACTCAGACGGTTATACATCGAGAGGCAAATACAACCCGAAATGCTAAGCTTCGTAAGCACTGAAGAGGTGGTTGCATTATTCAATATGTCAGTCTTACATTCCTCATTCGTTTCTCTAAACTCAACTGTTAACCCCCATTAGTTACTTTGACCACATGAATGTTAGCCTTGGTATCATACAATTGACAGGTGACTGATGTTCTAACTCTGTAACAGATGCATTGCCATCTCTTGGATCAGGAATTTCATACCCCGGCGCTTGTTTGTTCGCGATCGCCGTTCTTGCTTACCTCAAGTATGTTTTTTGTGCTCTACTTTCCGAGTGTCGACTTTTACCCGTTTTCGTAGTTTGTGCCATCGCCTCCAAGTTTTACACCCATCGCCCGGAACTCCACTCACGGCTTGCAGAGCTTGCGCAAAAACTCGCTTTCAGCGTACCTGCCAGAGGTTACAAATCTCTTGAAATCGTGCAAGCCTATCTACTACTCACTCTATGGGGCTGTGGCGCTGTTGAGCGGTACGAGTATGACAAAACGTGGTTACTCCTGGGACTAGCTATCCGGTCTGTGTGTTTCGTGTCATGTCATGTCTCTCCGTTAACACTGCAGTTTAAAGTATGGCTACCGACTTGAATTTGCACCGCAAGACAGCAATGACAAGCCAAGACACTCCAGAAGGCCGTGCGCGTGACAAGGAAGTACATAATCGCGAGCGCACGTGGCTCCTGTGCTTTGCGCTCGACAGGAGTACAAGTGCTCAGATGGGCAAGCCTCATTCGATTCGGGAAGAGTGGGTATTTCTGTTCAAATACGCCGACATTTTGATCGAACTAGTTCCGTCTTAGTTTCATTATACGTACATGTAATGCGCTCCAATGGATCAACTCCCCTGTGGGTATATCCAGTGACCGGGCCCTTGCGGGTTATGTGGTGAGTCCGTCTTTTTTCTGTGGTAGCCAACGTATTGAAATCATGTATCAGGAATTGCAACGTATCGTGTCTCGTAGTTTGGATCTCTTGTATTCTGGCATTAGCACACCGTCCGGCCTTCAAATGGACTGCGACTATATGTTAGTAATCAAGACTTTTGAACAGCAAATAGTAACCTGGCTGCATGAATGGACGAACGCTCGCTCAGTGATACAATGTGCGTGCTTTTAACAAGCCGTGTTACCATCCTTTCATCTTATCTTGTCCGCAGGTGATGAAGTTCTCAAGGATTATTCATCCACGATGATGATGTTTTATTTCCATTATTACTCACTAGTCATGCATTCCTTTGGACTTCAGAACGCCATTCAGCGCTCGACCATCGACATCCCGTATTTCTTCTCGAAATGTCACAGTGCGGCGACAGCAGTTGCCGTCATTGCACGAGACGAACTTGCACCACGAGGCTTCCTCAGATACTCGCCCGACTCGCACTTTGTCTTTTTGTCATATGCTGTCTTAAGTTTGCTCAAGGTGAATGGCTGCGTTGCAAGATGTTGTTTGTGTTGTCTGATTGAAAATTTCAGCTCATGCGACCGGAGTTCCAGCAATATATCCAGAACGAACAGAAGAACATAGACCTCGTGAACGACATTGCGACGGTTCTCAGTGACATTGCTATTAACTCCCATCATACTCCCGCTTTGTACAGCACGTTCCTCCGCGCTCTCATCTCCGCACGGACCGACGCTCCCCAGCAACAGATGCAACCACCGCAGTATCCACAACCCCAACAGCAGCCACCTCAATCTCAGACTGAGGTAGTTGTGGGTGACGAGGCGATTGGACATGATGTGGGCCTTTTTGGATCGACGATACCTGCGCCTGCGAATGGTGTGCATGACTTCCACTTTACCAGCGAGATGGGACCCGTCTCAGATATGACCACATTCCCTCCAACTACGCTGCCACTATCAGACGAAGGCATGGGAATGATATCTATGGAGAATATCTTCAGCAATGGTTTTTGGGACAGTGTCCTCGTGCCTGGTGCGTTGGTATTAAAGTTACCCTCCAAGTGATTGACAAAGGTTATGACAACAGGCTATTCGGACACGATGGAAGGATTGAGTGGTGGATTTGTATTTGGGGCAGGAGGGAGTGGCCTCATCACGCCTGGATGGCTGCCATCACCACTTCCATCTGGCAATAATACTCCTTCTCGTGACCCTACTACCATGGATTATACCCCTCAAAATCTGCCATCGGTCACGATTCAGCGCAAGGGTTGAGATTTGAATGTTTTGCTTTCCACTCTTTGATGCTCATGTCGTTGTCGTTCCAATCTTGTAGCCTCGCCTGTTTTGATTGCTGCTCTTTTGATCGCACTTGTCAACATGTTCAGGTTTATATGTATATGTCCCTTGTCGTATAGAGAGAAAATGTACACTGAAATAGCACGTCGTCGAGCTCGTAGCGTATATGTACAAGTATTGTGTAGGAAAAGTACTCGTTCAGTGGCCACATCATCGGCAGTGACCTCAACAACCCGTTCTGTTCTATGGCATCCTTCAAGAATTATCCTCACATTGTTTCCCCGTTCCTCTGGGCCTACTGGTATCTCCGTTCCTTGCTCTTTGACAGACGCTATTTCTGGGTCCTGAGTGGTATTGTGATCCTTGGAGAGGCATTCCTGACCCAGCTCATTATACGCTTCATTCCTTGTCAGTCTGGCCCTGCGTCTTTCCTATATCTTTGTGACCTGGTGACAAACAGACACCGAGATTGACTGGGAGACGTACATGGTTCATATCAGCCTGTACCAGAAGGGTGAACGAAATTATACGGAAATAATCGGCCCCACCGGTCCACTAGTGTAAGTCACAAGTCTGAAATGTCAAACCTACTTACAGTTGATAACAAAGGTATCCTGCTGGGCATATCCACATTCATGACTTCTTATATCGTATAACTGACGCCGGGAAAAACGTTGGACTAGCGCAGCAAATCTATGGGGTATTATATCTTGCCTCACTCGTTCTTGTATCCTGCATCTATAGGCAAGGCGGCGCGTCAAATTGGACGCTCTTACTCTTACCTCTCAGCAAAAGACTACATTCCATATTTATTTTGCGACTGTTCAACGACTGCTGGTCAGTAGTCCTCATGCAAGCGGCTATAGTGGCATTTCAAACCACCTCGGATGACTTGGGCATCCTGATTTTCAGGTTTGTGTGATGTTGAACGATCTACATCCGAACGGGACTAACGACCAGAAACCAGCTTGGCCGTGTCTACGAAAATGTCCGTATTGTTGTACCTTCCCGGTCTTCTCGTCGTTCTCTTCAGGCGTCATGGACTCATCGTCTCTATACGTCATCTGCTCGTTTTGGCGTTTACTCAGATTGCGCTTGCACGTTCATTTTTAGCAGAAGACACCAGGGCATATCTCCACAATGCCTTCGATCTCTCACGCGTGTTCATGTACAAATGGACAGTCAACTGGCGATTCGTGGACGAGCAAACATTTCTCAGCCATTCGTGGGCACGAGGCTTACTCGTCGGTCATGTAACAGTGCTGGTCGCTTTTGGCCTATTCCGGTGGTGCCGTTCCGACGGGGGAGTTATCGTAGTTCTCAGCAAGGGCTTTCGTCGCCCGATGTCTCCCGCCGCATTCTCACCGGTGTCAGCCGACTGTAAAGTAAACTATTTGACCGCTAAGCATTGCTTTCTCACTGGTATTGTAGACGTCGCCACAGTGCTGATGACTTCTAACCTGATTGGGATCCTATTTGCTCGATCGCTGCACTATCAATTTTATTCTTGGTACTCCCAGCAGCTCCTGTTCCTGGCTCAGCGGACAAAATACCCACTTCTCCTGCAGTGAGTATTCCGTTTTGTTCCGATACTGCTTTATATTCTTTCTTATTTATTTCATTGCAGATTGGTGATTATAATTGGAATCGAGTATGCGTGGAACGTTTTCCCCTCGACGTCACTGTCATCCGGCGTATTGCTCGTTTCAAATTGCATGTTAGTCATTGGCGTATGGTTTGGTTACGCGGAGGGTTTACCCACAAACTAAAAATGTGAGAAATTAATTCAACGTCGTAGAAAACGACAATATGTGACTATAGACGTTGATGTTTTTCTTATTATTCATCTTGTGGCCCCATGCCAACGACAAACGTGCTCCTCCCGCCTCTCGGGAGGACCAAGACCGTCTCTGCCCCATTAACTTGATGTGTATCAGTATTGGGCGGTACACTTGTCGTCGTCATGCCATTATCTAGAAGCGGTAAAGGCCTGACATCGATTTTCGGGAGGCTCAATTCTCCGTGATGTAGTGCTATTAAAGTCAAAGGCACACTGAAAGTCCCGTCGTCCTATGGTTACAGCGGACTTATCAGTATCTTTAAGATGGCCACGTCCAGTGTACCTGCCTGAGCTACAAATTCGCCTCGCTTCCGACCGCAGACAAGCCAATCTTTGATGCGTTCCTCAATGTCGTAGCGGAGAGTATACTTGAGCCGCTTGCTCTTTGGGTCTGCCCAATGCAGGGATGTTTTGATCGACAAGGTGCTGGAAATCGGCTGTCCGGCGTAGATGGGTGTGCGCTTCTCAGGGGAATCATCACCCCCAAACGGGCTGGGGTGAATTCTGATCCGTGCAGCTGCGATAATCTGGAATAGAACGTCGAGTCAATTCGTCTACGATTACGAATCTCGGACTGACGTTCATCCGAGGAATATCCACCGGGATCCTGACTTTCCTCCACAGTGAATTTGACTCCAAAGGGGGTCTGCCATGTGCCAGCCTCTGAAAAAAAAATGAATACATCGAATGGGGATGAGGAATAAAGGTCATGGTACCTGCTGTAAACAGGTGAACAACTCTCCAAGTCCCTCATGGATTTCTAGTGTGCTGGGGATAACAAGTTCCCCAGTGGCGCAGTATAGCTCAACCCATGCGTCGTTGTCGTCCAAGTATTGGACGATCTTCGCTACCCATTCTTGGCCCTGTGAGACATTGTGCGAGGTTTGGGACAGGATGTCGTCGGTTATCTCCTGTACCAACGCAACCACCTCTGCTCATGGGACTAATTAATTGAACCTTGACTATTAAACTTAGAGGGTTACCTTCACGGAGCAAGCTGTACACGATAACCAGGGAAAAGGGCTCGGAAACTGTATCACGCCGAGCTGGAAACAACAGACCAAATCATAACAATTGCTACGCACCTGATCCATGATCAGATTCAATGGAGAATAAATAATTTACAGGGTGCTCCGGAGAAACAGTCTGCCGAAATATGGATATTTCGCTACAGGCACCACACAAAGATATCACGCACCATCGTGGTATGACCCGAACGATACTTGGAAATCGTGACGCCTTCAAGGCCATGTGATCGGGCTTGCAGATCCGCTGAACATAGCCGAACATGTTGACGAGTAGTAGCAGATATCGTAAATTTCGAAAATAGTCTGGAGAACGTTTATTGTGACGTCTGGGTCAATTAGCTTTGGAAAAGCACCTTTTTCCTCGGAAAAAGTCTTCGACATTGACCGCAATGGGGAGCGAAACGTTGACGATGCTTGACTTTCTCAATGTTCGTGTAACTGTCGGCTGTGAAGTTGTGCTATAGGTCACTTTGATGTCGATTTTCTTAGAGGTATTCGTCAACGGTAAGCCAGGGAAAACAGGTGTCCCGACGAACTATCGCGGTAAACCTTGAAGCATCCGTATGTGGGACCAAGATCACTATATTGGTGTCTTTTGTAACACCATTAACTTTAATGCAATTATCAGAGGTATCAAGTCCCCCGACTGCTTAACACCAAATGTGTCCTAGTACCTGATATCGAAAGAAGGTTAAATAGCCACTGACCTGGGTTCTGTACTTGAGCATTGGTAAAGTCAAACTTGACTCCTCCAGTTGCTGATAACTTTATCATCGCCATGGAAATATCATTGCGCCCGGCGGACAGCACTAATGACATTCGGGAGATTGAACCCAGATCAACTGTTTGCGACGTAGCCATGAGCGGTGATGAGAAAGAAACGGAACAATACTTACCCTCATGTGATTGACTCAGCTGAATATCAAACGCTCGAGAATCGCGTGGGAGTCGTACTAATGACACTTTCAATCCCTTCACGGGGATGGTGGCCGTTGATGACTTGTGACTCCACTGAAGCCGAAGTCGAGACATCTGGATCTCGCTACTGTCAAGTACGTACACACCGCAACATGCTGTCTGGTGGATCTGTTTTAACGAACTTGCGGTGAAGACACGGGGAGTGACTGACCGCGCAGCTCAAGGACAGGGGGTTAATTCCAGGAGAAAGCCTGTCCACTTGTGCGGAAAACTTCAAACGATTGGCTTCTTGTCCAGTGAGAACAATGCTCACTTCGTCAATTGCGAGGTCCTGGGAAATCTTCAATAACCAACATGCAGGCACGGTGAGATCCATACACATGGCAGTCGGTTTTGAATGATCACTGCCAAGGAAAGGCGGTCTTCTTCCTCGCTACAGCTAGCATCATCCGCAACGCTGATCGATATCACCGGATGATCAGGGTGAATGAGATCTGAAAAAATTTCCCGATTAATGGTATCACATAAGTACATGTAATATGAACGAAGCCAATGACCTGCATCAAGTTTGTCAGTCGCCTCTCGAAGAGCGCTCACGAGTCCGGCGATGTATTCCATGATTTCTTCATCAGGCATGACCAGTTCCGTACTCCTGTCATGCACATATGTCCTGAGAAATGCGAGAAGGATATGGATCCATTCGCGATCTCGTGGTTTCTTTAACGCTGCGTGCGTATCGATCGCACGTGAAAGCATCAATGACTCCAGGGATGTCCACCGGTGAGGAGCATAATGTGCTGGCAGAGATGAGAATATTGTAAGTGCATTGGAAAGCCGCCCGCGATAACTGCAGTACGCGGGCACTCAGTTTCTGAAGCCACTGGACAAATTACGGGCTTACATGTCAAGAGCAGCAAGGCTGCCGTGCATTTTGAGTGCGAATTTTCTTCTTCCAGCTTTCACGTACATGTCAATGGCGCGATTGCAAATGGTAGTGTACAAATCATAGAAGACCTCCTTGTCCTCGAGAGCGAATACAATCTCGCGCTTACTGATGGAATGTTCCGAAGACGCTTTATTAGACATACTGACCAGGTCTGAAACGATGGTTGGGGCTGGTATTACCAAGGAAAACGGCGGATTTGAGGGTAAATACCCCTCTCTAATCCCGAGTATATCAAGCTGATATTTCGTTCAACATATAATACATCATGACAAAACAAGAATACGTACCTGACTTTTCGCAAGTTCAATTAATTCTCCTTTCCTTGCGCTGTAGCACGCCGAAAGTTGAGCATCCATCTCAGGCCACGAAGAAGCCCATGAGTCACATTGGTCCAATGCACTGAGAGCGGAAGAAAACGTCCAAGATTCAATGAAATATTCAGGAAGGGAAGACTGCAAAATTTTATGAGCATATTGGTGTAAACTAGATCAGTATGCACCCTAACCTCAATCTCTCTCAAGTATCTTCCAAATGTACTCAAGAATGCGAACGCCTTGCGGCAAATCTCCGGCAATTGATGCAATTTGCTCAGCAACGCAGATTGCCTGGAAAGGAGATACACCCGCAAGTCAAAAATTGATATTGTGTTCGCGAGGATGAGGTCACGGTAAGGCTTCTTGGACGGGGACAGCAACGGCATGGAATCATCATTTGGTACTGGATGGATGAAACTGCCAAACCACGACATATTCTTCTCCCTCAGAACCTGCATAAAAGAAGCCTCAAGGTCGTTGTATTGCTGCAGGGCATCTTCAAACAGATTTATTCCTTCAAATGAGCTTGCCAACGATTCCTGAGACGACCTTCATTTAGTCGAATCGGACAAGAGTTCGTGGACTTGCCTTGAGTATAAAATACGTGCAAAAATTCCACCCGGGCATGTGACGTTGACCTTCCGACCGTTTTAGTTCTTCCTCTCTCGAGGAGACAGCATTATCGAGGGCAGAAAGTAGACCGTCCTTGATCTTGCTTATGAGGTCGGCCCAGACAGCAGGACTTTGCTCGCCAGCAGACCAAGCAAGCTGCACACACCTGTGAGGTACTATATATAAACAACGAAAAGTGAGTCAACATATTGCGTTACCTGTCCCGCTTATCGATGTTGAAATCCGCTTTGATTTTGTCCAACAGAGAGCCTTTCATGTTGAAAAATTTTCGGTCAACTACTTTGGTGTCCGGGCGTACGACATGCACGATGAGCCATTCTTGGTTCTTCCTCGGCAAGACGGATACCTGCCAATCTTTGATTTGCTTCTTGAAGGATGTTCTGTAGGCTTCGTTATCCTGTGTAGGGTATAAACAAGAATGCAAGGTCAGAATACTGTAAAGGCCACTCACTTCACATGTGACTACGTATAGATTCAGGAGTGGTTTCTCGAGGAGGGTGAAGGGTACTTGAGATGCAAGTTCGTCCCGCAGGGAGTCAAAAGCGACCAGTGTCACTTCGAGCTCTTGGATGGTGCGTATACTAGGTCTGGAAGCAGACCTCCAATGGATGCTTCGCAAGGGTAACTGTGAGCGTAAAGCTGCAACCACTTGGTTACAGCTCTCCGAAGACTGGGAGGAAGATGGTGCAGCGAACGTCACAAGGACGTGTTGACTCGACATGTCGTTGACAAGTTGACCGTGTAAGACCACAAACGCTCTGTTCACACAAATGCCATCATCAGACGAAGCTACCACATCCACTACAAAGACGTTCGAAAACCTTGGCTTGATTGAACCGCTCCTCCAAGCGCTAGACCAGGTCAACTTCAAGACACCGACAGAAATCCAGCAGCAAGTTCTACCATATGCGCTTGAGGGCCGTGATATAATCGGGGTAGCAGAGACGGGATCAGGCAAGACCGCTGCATTCGCTCTACCCATCCTACAAAAATTATGGGAAGAACCAAAAGGACTCTTTGCTTGCGTGCTCGCGCCTACACGCGAGCTCGCATATCAGATATCACAACAATTCGAATCTCTCGGGGCAGCCATGGGAGTCCGCTGCTTAGTTTTAATTGGAGGAGTGGACAAGATGCCTCAGGCCGTCGCCCTCGCGAAGCGACCGCACATCATTGTTGCCACGCCTGGCCGTCTGAATGACCATCTCCAGAGCACTAAGGGGTTCAGTTTAAGAAATCTGAAATTTTTGGTAGGTGTCCTCGTCCCTCAACTGTGCTTGCAGGCATATTATTTTTTTTTCCGACAAAGGTCATGGACGAAGCTGATCGTCTATTGGACATGGACTTTGGTGCCGACATTGACCAAATCCTCAAAGTTATACCAAACGAGCGGACAACTTATCTCTTTTCCGCGACAATGACCACCAAGGTTGCGAAACTGCAACGGGCTAGTCTAGCAAATCCTGTACGTGTCGAGGTCTCGTCCAAGTGAGTGCATCATCCTTTGTTTCCTCCGCTGCGTGATTAACATACATCCGAGATATCAAACTGTATCAACCCTCTTACAATATTATCTTTTTGTTCCGTTGATACAAAAAGATGTTCACTTGATCTACCTAGCAAATGAGTTGGCCTCGAATTCAATCATTGTTTTCACCCGGACAGTACATGATGCTCAAAGGTTTGGACGCAACGACATTTCTTTTTTTACATATCACTTATGCCTTCCGTACCGCAGGTTATCTATCATACTTCGCACTCTGGGATTCCCGGCTGTTCCCCTCCATGGACAACTCAGTCAGAGCCAACGCCTAGGTGCACTCAACAAATTTAAAACAGGTGGCCGAAAGGTTCTAGTAGCAACCGACGTTGCCAGTCGGTATGTAGTAACGCGAAGCATATCTCCGCAAGCTAAACTTTGGAAACAGTGGTCTTGATATACCATCTGTGGACGTGGTGATCAACTTTGACATCCCCACGCATTCAAAAGATTATATCCATCGTGTCGGACGAACAGCTCGTGCTGGACGCGCCGGGAAATCCATAACAATAGTCACGCAATATGATGTCGAACTACTCCAGCGCATAGAAAAGGTTATCGGGAAGAAGCTTGAATTGTTCCCCACCAGCAAAGAAGAAGTGATGCTTCTGAAAGAACGCGCCGATGAAGCTGGTCGGTTGGCTGTGAACGAGCTGAAAGAGGAAGCTAAATCAGGCGGTGGTAAAAAGCGGAGACGAGATGAGAGTGGGGGGCGGGATGACAGGGATCGGGACGATGACGTTGTTGAGGCAGGGATGCCCAGAACCAAAAAATCCAAAGGTCGTCGGTAGTGTCTCTCTATGCTTCGTGTGCAAAACAACACCCTATCTGAGGTTGACAAGACTATCCCAAGCTTTTCTGCAAGCAACAAGGAGTGCCCCGTGGCTGAGTTGGTTACAGCGTCCGAGGTGTTCGCAAGTGATGTTCCAACTTTCGCTGCTGTACCGAATGTTCGTACTATACTATACCCATTTACTCTTGCAAACTCGTCCAGCGAACACGTTCCGTATGCTTTGTCCATCAGATTTTTCTCGCAAATAAAGAGGAAACGTTACGCCATTCAACACGAGGCGGACCTGAAGACCTCATCGTAAGAAAGGAGTCACGCTCCAGAGAGTGGACGCACGATTTTCTACACGCAAATTTCTCCCAGACCATGCTTGCGGCGAAGGATGTTTGTTGTGAAGTTCGTAACCTGCGAGGCATGTGCATATGACATGAGCTGAGAGGCAGATTGTCTCTGCGGCGATTGATTATCAATAAATCGATGCAGGACAAAGGTTACTGACTTTGTTTAAATCCATAATTGACAATGGCAAGAGTAGACTGGTATCGTGGTCAAATTCCAGATAAAGAGGCTCAGCGTCACCGGTTGCATTTGAAAGGTTAGAGTCGGAAGGAGCGCTCATAGTGTATATTTTGGAAGATAGACTCTGATCAACTTAGCGTTGGATGAGTTTAAGGCTCCAAGCAAAGGGCCCGGATCTCTAGATGCTTGACCACTGATGCCATCCATAAGTAGGTCATACTCATATCTACAACATCCGCGTTCAAAGTTTGCATGCATAACGACAGTCAAGACTCACTCCAAATTCTGTAGCTCACTTGTACTGCACCACGGGGACTTTAGGAGCTGCAAGATCGAATGGCCAGGCATACAAAGCACCTCTGGTGTCGTTGACAGAGATATTGATTCCGGGAACGAGTTTGTCAAGTCTCTGTGCTATGAGGGGGGCGTATTTGACCGCCCATTGTGCAGCAACCTGTGGGTATGCTGGTGTGAACAATATAGCCGACGCAAGCTAGAAGCATAAAATCACCTGGTGGAATTCATGATCTGGAAACTTGGGACACGGGTGATCCACGAGACAGGATCGTCAAAGTCTGCGACCGTACGAAAGGAGATGTTTTTGCCTTGTGACCAAAAAACCCTTGTGCAAAGAAGTATGAGGAGTCGACGACTCTTTGAACCGGGCTAGAAACAATGACGTCCGTGGAGAAATTTGGATATCGGAGGGCATACTTAGACCGACGAAAATGACACATGGATCACTAGCTTGATAAAGAGATGTACATACGCGACGCCATGATTGAAAGGCTCTCGACGAAATGATGGTTAGTTCCTGAGGGACAAGTTGGTACTTGTAGCCCTCTTTGAGGAACTGCAAGTTTGGCGGCAGAGGGGTAGTATGAATTTTGTCGCGTGCACGGTCGAGGGTGTCGACAAGTCCGAGAATAGAGTCTTGCTCGAACACGGGACCACGGGCCCGTGTCGGTGTAGCTTGGACGGTCATTCAAGACAGGGTCCTTCAAGTTGCTTGCGGAGCACTCACCATGATGACTCGCTAGACGGTGCAGTCATCGGGTAGATTGACTGAGATGTCAGGAACGAGAGGAGCGTCATGGTAGGGAGGGGGGGTTGCAAAATCTCTGTGATACGACAGCTGCGTTGAGAATGAGAGTTGAAGCACGCGTAGAAATGTCGAGAGATGCATGTCTGCCTCCTCGACGTCGGAGTCAGTCACTGTCCGTTCATAACACTGGATGACGGCCGCGTTGTTGGCTCGTGGGACTGTGGACGGATCTACACTCCTTCACTTATATTTAGTCGCTCG
>JBBPPV010000077.1:0-13401 GCA_038092115.1 Leccinum brunneo-olivaceum
GACTTGACCCGTTTGGAAGGGGTCAAGCACATGTGCAAAGAACTCTCTGAGACTTCGGTGATTGTCATTCACATCATCCAGTCCACCAGCTATAATAAATGCATTTTTTCCCCCGATAGTGGCCATATGTGCTTGACGATACAGGCCCGGAGTAGGAAGTCAGAACAATGATCCCTGGTCAGCAAGACTCGGCAATGGAAGTTACTGTTTGTTGAATACTGTTTTCTGATCTTTCCTCCTGTCATATAGAACAAAGTTACAGCACTGAACAAACAAACAAGACATTCACTTTGAAGGACCCTATTTGAACATGACTGGTAACCCAGGTGCATGTTGCATTGCTTCTGGGTCCCGGGCTCCTCAATTTAGGAAATTACGAATCGATCTAACCTGGAGGTATTGCAAAATTCAGAGGCTGGGCCGGGCTGGCTGCCACCTTGATTCACGTAAGGCGGGTACCTACTGGTACCTTCCGACCCGTAATGACTCTGCATATAAAAGAGTACACTCACGCATTATTTTCCTCGAGCTTCAGCCCAAATTCTAACCCTTCCAAGGATGAAGTTCTTCGCTTTTGCCTCTGTGCTTGTCGGAGCAGTTACGTCTGTGTTCACCCAAACTATTGAGCTTGGTGCACCCACCAGCGGAACTGTCCTATTCCCTGGAGAGAATTTCACGGCTCAAGTGATCCAACCTGTAAGTACCCAGCACGCAGACTGGGACGCATCATTTACCTGCCGCAGATATCCATGGCGTCTTGCATCCAAGTCGGCATTGCTCTTGCAATCGACGCCTGCAACAACGGAATCTGCCCACAACCGGCTAGTGAGCTCGGCGACGTCCTTTATGCTGGTCCTTGGAAGCCCACTGCACAGTACGGTGGATTCTACCAGAACTTCACATTACAAGTTCCCACTTTCATGTCAAGTGGAGAAGCCATCTTTACCTTGACGCATCTCTGCTTGCTTGGTGTACGTTTCTTTGCTCCTCTCTGCCAGACACACTGAAATAAAACTTGGGGCCTTGTAGGCTGCACCATATCCATTCCTCGAGTTCCGAAATGTGTCTTTGACGATTGAATGAACTGGTTTAGTCGTAGCTAGGTAGTTGTACATCATATTGTGTACTGATATTCCGAAAGGCCATGAACTTTAGGGGCATACGGCATCCACAATCATATATATCGATGCAAGGACTGTCTCCGACGGGAACGGGTAAAGTTGGCCGCCACAATAACTTCAAGTGGCTCGAATTTGAACTTGGATTTGAACTCAATGTTCCTGGTGCCTTTCTAGTTATCAAGTAATTGGCTACATACATTGCAGTGACTTACCGGGTGGTCAATTTCTCCTGTCTTCAAGGTGGGCCATTCCGGCCGAGTAAGAATTACGACTCGGAGACATGGATCATCATCGACATCACCGGGACGGTTAGAACTGCCCGCTGCGCAATCCCTTGTTCCTCCGTCATGCCTGAGGGGTATCAACTTTTTTCCTTCCGCCACCGGATCATGACTTACCCCCTATTTTCTGCAATAGATTAAACGAAGCTCGGTGATCATCCCAGTTGACAACCACGGCGAGGCAGTGCTCAGGGTATCTGACATATGTAGGATAAATTCAGGGCCTTGTGATATCCGAACGCAGAAATGATTCATTGCCTACTGGTGCTGTATCGGGTCACTGAAAAATTTTTTTTTGAAGAGTCATGAGCTTTGATAAGTTTCGACCAAATAGCTGTCTGCAGTTAACCCAAAGTCTGCTCCCAGAAAGGAGGACGACTTGCTGAGACCTCGACACAAGCGATTTGGAAAAGTCGTTGTGGAGTCGTAGATGATCCTTGTTGGGACAGTGATGACGACTCAGCGAATGTCATCCGAGTGATTCACTCATAACTTTGAAACGTGCATTATTTTCCTGGCATCTGTGACCACAGATGGAACAGTACTCCTGCACCACACTGCAAGTATGAGAAATGAAATTTATTTGTACTTGTTGAATTTAGAGGCTTTTGGTAAACAGACCAAAACACGCTGAGACCTGACAAGATACCATGGTAAGCCGACACTTCCATTTCTCAATATGCGAGTAGTATTCATTATTATCATAGCCAGTTTGCTCGTACTACCTGCGGGGAGCATGCAAGTATGGAGACCGATGTCGAAATGAACACCCAGTCCCCACGGGTACATTTGGCAGTTGGTACTACCGCAGCTTTCTTTATCCTAATAAGCTCACGTTGTCTTTCAGACCAGACCTGGGTTTCTAGTAATAACAGAGTTGCGGTTCCTTTCACGTCAGTTACATATGAAGTCTCTTCTGCGCATGACTGACTGACCACCTCTCAGTGTAGAGTCGATGGCCGCCGACGTCACTCCTAACAAGGATAAGCCACTATGGCCACTTTCCTCTTATGGTCCATCAAAATATGAACCTGTCGTTATTAGCGGATTGGATGAATCGCCTGAGGAATTGCATCTGAAGGCGGTTGTCGCTCTCCGAGCTGGAACGACTGATGAATATGTACGTGGTTGTTTATTGCACGATACGCACAACTAACCTCTTCTCAGACCAAGTGTGAAAGAGAGAAAACTGTAGCTGCAGACCAGGTGTATACGAATGCGCGGAACAACGTTAGACAATTGTACGAGCAAGCTCTGAAGGTCAGCACTCAATCCCAAGCTTCTGAATCTGCCTCGGTCCCAGCGTTTACGACGTCCACATCATCTGCCTTTGGCACGAGTTCAACGCCATCTGTGTTTGGAGGATCAACTACACCAGCATTTGGCAAGCCTGCATTCGGGCAGCAAACATTTGGCAAAGCCGGTTTTGGGAGTTCAGGGAATGGAACTTCTGCGTTCAGCCAAGGGACTCAAGGAACGTCGACTTTTGGGGTCCCTGCTCAGCCTGGTTCGGCGTTTGGCACAGCTGGACAGACTGCGCCAGCTTTTGGCCAAACCACCCAGACAACGACTCCATCTGCATTCGGCCAACCAACTCAGCCGAGTTCTGTTTTTGGCCAGCCCTCTGCATTTGGCGCGACAACAACTCAGCCTACGACAGTGTTTGGTCAACCATCAGTGTTTGGGCAGCCGTCTCAGCCACCAACATCGGCATTTGGACAGCCTTCTCAACCCACATCGGCGTTCGCTCAACCATCACAGCCTACATCTGCATTCGTGCAACCTACGTCTGCCTTTTCACAACCCTCACAATCTACGTCTGCTTTCGGTCAAACTTCGCAGCCTGCTTTTGGGCAATCGTCTCTCATTAAACCCGCATCCGGTGCATTCGGTGGGACTGGAGGGAGTGGGTTCTCTGCGTTTGCATCTCAGCCATCGACCTTTGCTGCGGCTGCCGCCCCGAACAGTTCAGCTACAGGCACGTCGTTTGGTCAATCTGCATTTGGGTCCGCACCTCAGATCCAAAGTGCTTTCAGGAATTTCCCATCCGCGCCAAAACCTGCGTCTGGAGCGAGCCAGCCATCTCCCATTGGAACGTCGATGTTCGGCAATGCTCTATCCGTTCCTACCATGTCACCTGCATCTTCTATTGGTGGTAGTAGCCCCTTTGCGTTTTCGCCTATGACAGTCACGCCATCTAGCGAGAAGCCCGCATCAAGTATGCCTGATTTTGCTGGTGCGAAATCGACGGCCAGATTGAAGGCTGGTGCTGATCGCTACCTCAACCTTCTACCTCATGATTACAACGAGATGATACCTCCCGACGTCAAGACAGCGTTCACAAGCACCAAGTTTGAGTGGGGTAAAATTCCAGAGTGGATACCTCCTGCAGAGGTCCGGTAGCGCTGTCATGTCACTGTCAAGATGAGTTTGAAGTGTGCAACTTGTATACTAGAGTCAATCTTGCATAGCTTGCCGTTGTTGTGCCAAGTTTGAGCCGCAACATTTTGCCGCCCGCAATGAGATTATCGAGGTCACCCAAGTAACCGAACTCAATTGTCAGGGTTCATCATCGATTATACATCGCTGAGGTTTTTCAAGTACGTCCAACGTCCTCATGGCCGCCCCAGAACCCACCACTTTCAACATCAACGAAGCCTTGGCGCAAGAGCCCCCGTTTCTCAAGTTTCCTCCTTTTCCTGGACCACCACCAGGCGTGACGATCATGCCTTTCAAGGACTTTAAACCTCGTGGTATCCAACTCTTTTCAGAGCCCAGGAAGGAAAAGGACGATTTGGGCGTCGAGGATGACGCCGAGCTGGACGCGCTCGGTATCCCGACCGTCGAACTTCGCATAAAGCACGCAACGGACGAATGCAAGAGCAACTCGCGCAAGAAACGCAAGAAGAAGAAAACTAACAATGTGACCGAGGCTGTCCCCGTCAAAAAGCTACCCTGGTACGAGGAATGGGAAGAGGGCGAGGATCTCAGGGTGACCAAGGAGCGATACGATTCGTGGGTCCCAGCCGTTTTTGCTTTTCGTGCGTGCACGTTGACGAAGCGTGTTTTGATAAGGAGCGTTTCGGCTGTCGATCGGTTCTTCCAGTCCGCGTATGATTTCCGTACTGGACGACCGTGGCCACCGATCACATCAGGCTTGAACAATTTGTGGGACCAGGTATTGGTATCGTGTCGTTGATCACACGCCGTCTCAGCGAATTTCCCGATAGTTCCGTCTGTTCACCGGATTGCTTATCAACCCCTCTATGTTCCGCAAGAACAATACGAGGAAATCCACTCGTGCAGAGTCCCCTGATTTTGATTCTGATGACTCCACCGAGGACGTCGAGGAAAGTACTACCACAACCAAAGATTCGCGACCTACGAAACGCCAGCGGCCGGATGACGGCTTTAATAGCGACGAGGACGGTGACCCTCAGAAATCGGACGAAGAATTGAGGGAAGAGAAAATATCTGTCTTCCTCAGCGATCCTGAAAAGGCAGTCCGAATCTTCCTCTCGTCATATATGCGCGAACATGGTCTCATCTGGTATGTTCAATTATTGGTGCTGGCGTGACGATTGTTTGACCTGTTTCGTGGGGGTCAAGGGCGGAACGCCACTTGGTACATGCACCTCGCCTGATCTCTTTCTTCCTAGCCTTCGTTTTGCGGAACCGTGTCTTGCTGGAGCCCACATATCAGCGTGGGTTAAAACGAGCTTTGGAGACGATTGAACGGGCCAAAAAGGAACTTCCGTTAACCCACAAGGTGGGTCAATCCATCCCTGACGCGTTCAACGAAGCATGCAGGGAATGTTTTGGGCGGAAAGGAGGGATAAACTGGTCGGTCGTCAGTGCCACGGCTGCTACTACGATCGAGCAAAAAGGTAGGGAGACAATACTATATGTGAACCATCTTCTCATTTCACATTTAGATGCGAGCATCCATGTAGCTGATATCTCCAGCGGTGTCAATACGAATGTTGCGCTTCCTTCACAAGTCCAGATGCAACTCAAAGATGCCATCGAGGATAATATCGATATGGAGGTTTCTCTGAACGTATCTTCCACGGATGTCGCTCCAATGAATGTGGACGCCGTAGGCGGAAACGGATGGGACAATGGAAATGGCGACGGATGGGGATCGTGGGATCAGAATGCATGGGCCCAAGATAATGCCTGGGGTGACGAAATGCAGGAGGGTCAAGGAACGAATGGCGGGTCCGGGCTTGATTCCAAGTGGGCCGACTCCGATCCTACCTGGAACCGTGATCTAGCATCGCTGTTCTCGCTTCTTGGACCCAGTGCCTTTCCATTGACACATACGACAGGCATCGTGGAGTGCTCGACGCGCCGTGTTTCTGTTATCCGCTTTCCTCCTAACCATCCAAAATGCGTGTCCTCGTCGCCAGTGAAAGACGGCGGGAAAACGGCAGGGGAAGGACCTGAATGGACACCGTCGGCGAGTGGCGTCGAGGCAGAGCTTGACACACGTTTTGCCAAGGTTATACTTGAACCATGGGGTCGTGAAGAAGGGGACATCTCGGGTCCGGAAATATGGGACACGTCTCGTGGACCTGTGATCGATCCAAAAAAACCAACAGCGTCCGTGCAACCCGCTGGCGCTCGTAAACCCCACAATCCTCTCAAGGACAGCATTACCCTGCTTGTGGAACCATCGTTTGCCGAGACACTTGCACTTGTGCCGGGTCTTGGACTGGGAGCAATGTGGATAGAGATTGTGAGGCAGAAGGACAGCACTGGGTCGGATAGTGTTGCGGAAGTGGACACCGACACTCCCGGTAGGTTTTGGTATCACGAAGATGTGACGGGGATTTTCCCTAGCTTTTACACGCCTCGGGAGGCAGAGTGCGACACCTCTCGGCGCCATTGACACGCTTTGGACGACCATGAATTGTACTTGATGGGTAAAAAAAAAAAAAAGACTTGTACGGTATCAATTTACATGCGATCTTTGGAGAATCTGAACATCTTCTTGCCCTTTCAAACCTGAACGTGATCAATACCCTTTGGAAATCAGGTAATCCGCCAGTCGTTCCACGAGTGCCAATGCGGTCATCGTGTCGGCTGTAGACGTGTATTCTGCGATGATCACACTCTGTCCTGTCTTCTTGACCACGCATCCGCCTCCATCCTATCAAGGGGGGGGTCAGTCAGTACAAAAGCGGTTCGACGCTGGATCGATCGAGAGATTCCCCAACCTTGCGTTTCGCGAGTATCATATCGAGACACCCCATTGTCGTCGAATACGCTCTACCCCCGACGACCGTCTCGCGCGCGGTATACGTCCCAAATCCTTGAATGATGACACCGCGTTCTTCCTTGGTCATCTAAAATAGTAATAAAATAAAATAAGAGGGTGCCGCCATCAGTGGATAGGAAAATCGAATCGAATCGAATCAAAACGTGTTTCAAAAAAAGAAAAGAAAAGAAAAGAAAAAGAAAAGAGAGAGATGATGCACACGTTGCAACCAGCTGATTCAGCCCATACTTCGCCGTCTTGCCCCACGATAGTCGCTTGTGCGATCTTTCCTGATCGGAGTAAACCGACGTCGAGAACATCTACTAGGACCGCATATGTGATATACGGTGCCGATAAAAAAAAAGAGAGAGGGAAGAGAGAAGGAAGGGGGGGGGGGGGACAATCAGGATCAGAAGGATCTTTTTTGGATGGACTGGTTTTGATAATCCCAGATATGATCGATTATCGACATGTCAAGGGATGACGCACCTTGCCAAGACATTGACGCAAAAGTGGGAGGTGTGGCAGTCACCAGTGACACTAACTGGATGAGTGTTTTTTTTTTAAAAAAAAAAGAAAAAAAGAAAAAAAAGTATCAGACACGTGTAGAGGGCGAGGACGGCGCGTTTCGTGCAACACACTTGTCACCCATTCAATCGCCCCTTTACGTGTAAAGAGAGGCAAAAGGGCAATAAAATTGGCTGGCCAGTGGCAAAGACACTGTACAATGCGTCGACGACTACGAGGCAAAAATGCTCCACGAAGGAGCAAAAAGGTTCCCAAAAATTGTGTACCATGACCAGTTCGAGAATAGTCTGAGTCGAGTTTCACGCCCAAAAAAGCGCGAGCCACGGCATCGCACTCAAAGACGAAGAAACGACCCAAAGGAGATCCCACCCTCTCGTTTCCATGGAGTGTGCATGTCAAAACCCTCACGAGGAGGGTAACACAACATCCGGCTACGAGAGCCAAGCTTGTTGACGCGCACACCAATGGTGTCAACTGCCTCCACCCCCGGTTTAAATTTCGAGTTAAAGATTTCGGTCAGGACTAGAACTCTTCCGCCGCGAGATTCCACAGTGACAGCTGCAAACCCAAGAGTTCCATAATTTTATCGAATTTCTAAGCTCGTGGTTTGGGTGCGTGATAGCGGCAGACCTATCTTAACGCTGGCAATGAAGAACAGCATGCGCAACAAGGCATCCCACATAAAAGGGACACATTCTGGAGGAAAAGGATGGGACAAACCAATGACGAACTTCATCTGATCCCCGCGACACGTTTCAAAGCCATGACCCTCTCTGTGTCTCGCCTGTCAAAGGGTCTTGGACAGCAAGGGCCAGCCACTTTTCTGGTATGCCGCGCAGTTGGTTACAACTGGGCCCAGCAAGAGCCAATCGAGGGGGATAATATGCTCAGACCTTGGCCCGCTCACGAGATCAGATGGAAAACCATCTTGTGCGTGGTGAACACCGTAGCCTTCGAGCTGGTCAAAGTTGAAGGAAGAAAAAGTGCAGACTCATAATTTGACTCTTTCCGCTTGCCTAACAAATTCCCACATTCTGGTGTGAGGGGACATGGTGCAATAACTGAGTATACAAGAATAATAATTGGGCACGACGACGACATGTTGTAGCGACCATTCAATGTCTGTCATGATTAGACAGGAATGAGGAGACTCACCTTCATCGATTGCAAGTCCTCCACAACGGAAGCAAAGCAAAAAATTCAACAATCATGACCAGCCCAAGAATAGTCTGAATCGAGTTTCGCGCAGGCTACAAGAGCGCGCGCGCGCTGCAAAGTGCACTCAAGGACGAGGGTGCCAATCACAATCTCATTCCCCTGGAGAGTGCATATGCACACACCTCCGGCCACGAAGGCCTTTCTTGTCACAAAGGAAGGAGTAGCAACATCAGGTGAGATGAACAGCCCTCCAATGCCACCTTCTATCCAATCAACACAGACAGGCAGAGGGTCTCTGCGAGCATTGACCCCGGGTGGCTTTGAAGTTTTTGGACTGCCACACACCTCGGAAGCTAGCCTTTTGCAGACAGTACGTCCCAACGACCAACGGGACATTTGGGGTGAAAAAGTGATGCCAGGCAGACCTCGCCCGATCCCCACGACACGTTTCAAGGCCGTGTCCCTCTGTCCCTCGCCTATGAATAGGGTCTTGGGTTGACGAGGGACGGCCGCTTTTCTGGTATGCCGCTCAGTTGCTTACAACTGGGCCCAGCAAGAGCCAATCAAGGGGGATAATATGCTCAGACCTTGACCCGCTCACGAGATCGGACGTGGAAGTTGTCCTGTGCGTGGTGAGCATCGCAGCCTTTGAGCTGGTCATGATGAAAAAAAAAAAAAAAAAAAGGGTGGCAGATGTGCTGATCTGATAAACGAATATAAATTCCCACGGATGGATTCACAACAAGAATATTTTATCCCCGTCCGACCCGTCTCTTCTTCCTATCTCTTCCCCTCTCCTCCCGATCACTCTCACGACACTCGTCCGTTTCAGCCTCACACACTCCTTCTGGAGTCGGGCTTCGTGAGAGCGGTTTGATAGCTTTCTTGGCGCGCACAGCCCGCTCATGGATGCCCGCTCTCGTTAGCTTCGAGGCAGTACGCCCACGCGATTCATCTCGGACATGGCTTCTTGTTCTAGGACGTGAATGTGTCGAAGCCTCCGAATCCGAGATTACTTGAGTATGACTTTGAGAGAGTACCGTGCGAGTCGTAGTCTTTGTTTTGGTAGCTGGTGTAGGATTAGACGGAGCGCGAGCTCGGGAGATGGGCTTTGACTTTGGTCTTGCCTTGGACTTGGGTGGGAGATTTGTATCATTGATTGCCATGTTTGCAGCGTCGCCCTTCTTCCCCGTACTGCCACCGACTCTCTCCTTGTCTTTGGCTTTCCCAGCTACACTCTCCGCATCTGCTTCGTTCTCAGAACCAGATACCTCCTTTAATGATTCGCGGGGGCGCTTCCGCACAGAGCGAGGGAACACCACAGACGCTTGTGATCGAGCTGGGGAAGGATTGGATTTGCGCGCAGAGGACGTCCCGACGTTGCGGGATGGTGAAGCATGGGGATCGTGGCGCGGAAGTCGGTCGCGTATCCCATGACAATTTAGTTTAAGACATGTCGTCAATTTGTCGTTGTGCAGAGTCGAGTCGGCTCTGAATCGAGCGCGTTTGATGTCTGTCTGCAAAAGTGATGCATATCGGACTAGACGACGAGGGTTAATGGGATGGACTCACTGTGTGCTTCCCTTCGTAGCACCAACCGTCTGGTGGGCCTTCACTCCCGTCTCCAGAAGCTGTCTGCCCGCAGCAGCCCCAGAGAGTTTCATAACCAATCGAGGTACGCAGCACCACCGTACTCTCGTCGTCATGCGGTACGCGGCACGCCTTGTCTTTCTCTTCATTCTCGATGTCATAGAAATCCTTGTGACACCGTACGCAGTGAATCAAAGGAGGTGGTTCAAGAGTGGAGAAGAAGCTAGTCAGCTTGGTAAGCGTGTCTGGGGATGGAGGACACAGTGTGTTGTCAGGGTGTGATTCGAGTGCAGAAGACGTGGGTTGAGGGCGAAGACGTGTGAGGGTAAAAGCATGCAGTGTCTTTGGTGGTATGGTGAGCACCAAGTCATAGAGTAACTTTGTTTCATTCGGGTCAGCGGTAGGTGGAGGGGTGGGCGTCACTGGTGGTGGCGGGGCGGGGGAGTGACCATGATTCACTCCCTCGGCAAAGCTCGCTCGATCCGAGTCTCTGTTGAGAGTCAAATCGGTGGTGCTGCCAGCAAGCGCGGAACGTAGGACGGTTGGGAAGCGGAAAGGTGAGTGGTGTGCAGTCGAGGAAATGGATGGTGTCGGTGTAGGCAGACGGGTGACATCGTCAGATGCTGAGGTATCCAGCGTAGATTTTCGGGAAAAAAGCCCAAATACCATGATGAATGTCAAGCTTGTGGTAGTGTAGATCTTTATATTCGGGAGTGGTGAAATGAAAGAAAGAGAGCAAGTGTACCGCGTGCACGTCACGATGCTGCAAACACGTTTCAGTAGCCAGTTACAACGTGTCTGACCCAGGAGACACGTGTGCTCCACGAGGATGAGCTGTCGTGATCAGTACGCCAAAAACTGTTCAAAATTGGAGTCTGACATATCCTCGCGGGTGTTTGTTTACCAAAGGCTTTCAGTTTCAACACGACCAAACAACACCATAACAACGCCGGACTGACGACGCACTTGATAATTATTGACACATAAGGTGCCTCTGATTCATATTGGGCAGTCATGGCAAAGTCACAAGACAGTTTCACGTTCACTGTCGGAAAGCTCGGTGCGTGATTCTACTTTGGCGAGTAGGGTCAATATTGACTATGCGTTCCCAGACGCGGGCATGGCGGTATGACACTCTGTACCCTATCCGTGCGGTACATTTGTTGAATTCAGATGCTCAGATACTGCTGGGCGAACGTGCTCATCTCATCGAGTTCCCATCCGTTCTGTTACCACCAGGTGTCACGACTGGCTCCATAGTCAATATCGCTGTGCACCAAAACACCGGAGAGGAACGAAAACGTGATCAAGAGTTCGGCTCTCTTCAGCAGGACATCTTGGAAACGTTTGGACGCGTTTCTCCCGAACCACCTCAGCTCGAAGTGCTGTACCTCCAACTTTTGTCTGAATCACTTCCTCACACATACCGCAGGTCCGCAACGTCACCCAGACTTCAGTAACTTTAGAGTGGCCTTCCCTGAAACTTGCAACAGCCAAACTCCGTTCTCTCGATATATACAAGAACTCACAGCGACTCGCTTCGATACCCAACGCCCTGACCAACACCTCCACAAAATTATCCGGTCTCTCCGTCGATACCGTTTACACCTTCCAGCTAGTGCTACGCACGACTGCAGGAACTTTTCCTTCGAACCTCATTCGCCTCCGAACCCACACCATCGCCGACACCAGTGGCATTTCGGTATGTTTCGGTACCGTAACTGACGAGGCGCTCTTGCAGGACGTCAAGACTGCATTAAAAGAGATGCGGGCCAAGTGGAGCGACAAGATCCAGATCGATACCACACATTTCGTGTGCACAACCCCGGCTATGACACCTTCAGGTGCCAGTGCTAGTGGAGGCAATGTTTCTAATGGACCGGGAGTAGAGTATCAGCGCGCTCTTCAGCTCAGCATCCCAGTTGTGCAGCCCCAGTGGATATTAGCATGTTTGATGGAAAAGAAGTGAGTGACCATTGAGCAACATTTACGCTTGCACCTGACTCGCCGGATGTTTACAGAATGGTCCCTATCGTTGGATTCTATCTGGGCGTCACTACTCCCTCGATTTATCATGCTCCACGACCACAATCCATGTCTCAGGCATCGTTACCATCTGCCAATGGTGCCAATGCACACAAGACTGCAAATCGGGCTTCGATGCCCGTTGTGCCACGTACCACCCCCACAAGTCCTCCAGTGACCATCAAAAAGACGTTCGAGCCTACTCCTGAAGAAGAATCGGACGAAGAGGCCAAGGCACAGAAAGCCGCACCGAAGAAGTCGATCCCCGGATTAGAAACACGGCATAAAAGTAATGGTACGATGGATCGCAATTTTAGATTTCCAGCAGCCTCTCCATCATCGCCTGTTTTACCTGCCACGCAAACACCTCCGGCGACTTCCTCACCATCCTCACCTCCCAGTGCCTCTGAGTCGACTGCACGTCCATTTGCTGCCGTGTCAGATACTGAGCATGAAACCACGGTGAAGATTATCGCACCATCAAGTGTTGAGGTACCTCCGCCGCCGCCGGTCGAAAAGGAAAGCAAAAGGGTTGTTGCAGAGGATGACGCCGAGGAAGAGGTAGGCGATACGGTGGAGATTGACTTGCGATGATGGGCGCGACATTGATAGTAGTGCCATATTCTGTTTTGAACCCGACCCATGACTGCCATACTAGCACGTTAAGCGGTACTTATTCTTTTTTTTTTTTTCTTCTTCCGTGGACACTGTCTTTCCAAGAGTCACAGCCACTGGTTATAATGTCACGTGTGATTCAGATTCAGAATGTCTGAAGGCGTCTCTCTCTGTAGCGCCCTCTGATAATACTCGGCGACGATGTCGAAGAGACGAGTTACATACTATTACGATGGTACGTCGCCGTATGACTGTTCCTTTGAACACTTTCTGAGCAGACCTTGAATACTAGGGGACATTGGTTCCTACACATATGGCCTTGGTCACCCCATGAAACCCCACCGCATGCGCGTCACACATGATTTGGTCTCTGCGTATGGTATGCTAGACAAGATGCAAGTACTGGTGCGTGTTTGCTCACACTCCACTCCCGTCCCAACCAATTCACGCATTTTGTGGTACAGCGTCCAAAGCGTGCGACGCCAGAGTCGATGACCGCTTTCCACACGGACGAGTATATCCATTTTTTGAACCGAGTGACACCAGAAACGGCAGAGGAGCTCACATTTCATGGTACGCGATGTAAGTGACCGATTCAATTTTTCGCGTGCATCCGCTGATCGTGCATACAAGTCCTCATGGGTGAAGATAACCCTGCGTTTGAAGGTGTCTTTGAGTTTTGTTCCATCTCGGCTGGGGGATCGATAGGTGCGCGTGTCTGCCTTGTATTTCGGATCGCGTACTCATGTGTACAGCTGCGGCACAACGGATTGCGTCTGGTGCGGCGGACATCGCTGTGAACTGGGCTGGTGGTCTTCAC
>JBBPPV010000078.1:0-13360 GCA_038092115.1 Leccinum brunneo-olivaceum
CTTCCAAACCGATACCGCGATATCATGCCAGAGCCGCTAATACCTGTTGAACTACCTCTGCTTGAACCGGACATCGATCAGAATGACTTGGACTCATTCATGGACTCGGATCACCAAAGTCCTAGTCC
The DNA here is from genome assembly GCA_038092115.1 of Leccinum brunneo-olivaceum. Classification (NCBI taxonomy): domain Eukaryota; kingdom Fungi; phylum Basidiomycota; class Agaricomycetes; order Boletales; family Boletaceae; genus Leccinum; species Leccinum brunneo-olivaceum. The sequence continues at coordinate 129 of JBBPPV010000078.1, forward strand.
ATTCCCCTCTGATAAAGATGGTCCAACATGGCTGCAAACCGATCCTGATGCTTTTGATCTGTTTCGCCAGTATCAGAACACGTTCCCTACCTATGATCCCGAAAATATGTCTTACTTCAGCCAATTCTGCGACGCTCCGACTTTCGATAATGGCGATAATGACCCAGCCGATGAGCAACCATGGTATAGTGGACTTCGCACTCTTCTTGGGGCCACAAATCATCAATATTTCACACCGTTTCTGAATGCGACCACATACCGTCTGATGAATTGGTTTTACAACTTATCGTCAACGAAGTCACTCGGAGATCTCGACCGCCTCGTCATTGATGTCATCTTGGCAGATAATTTCAAGCAAGACGAGTTACAAGAATTTAGTGCCACCCATGAAGCAAAGCGTATGGATGAAGCGCAGTCCAACTCACCGGAATCACTCCATTTTTCCACTGCCGTTGGTTGGAATGAAGCCTCGATTGAAATACCAATTCCTTGTGAGAATTTCCAGTACGCATCGGAAGGTGATGCTCCAAAATTTAAAGTTGAAGGTCTTCACTCCCGAAAATTGACAGAGCTCGTGAAATCCTCATATGGAGAAGTAGCTGCAAAGTCATTCCACACGAAACCCTTCAAGATACTCTGGCAGCCAGACAAGAATCAGCCACCGGAGTGCATCATTTCAGAACTATATACGGCCGATGCAATGCTCAACGAGGAAGAGAAGCTCCATGCTGCATCCCGTATACCCGGATGTAACCTCGAGACAGTGATCGCAGCTATTATGTTGTGGTCGGACTCAACTCATCTCGCAAATTTTGGTAACGCAGCATTATGGTCGGTGTACATGTTTAATGGAAATTTGTCCAAATATACCCGTGCGAAGCCATCCTCATTCTCAGCACATCATTTGGCGTATATCCCAAAGGTAAGTTCAGTGTATATACAACATGTGTTCTATTGGTGATTGACGAAACCATTGAAGTTATCAGATACATTACAGGAATTTTATATGAAGACATTCAAATGTAATGCAGCAGCCACTACTCTCACACATCTAAAGCGCGAAATTATGCAAGCAGTGTGGCGATTCCTATTCAGCATGGATTTTGTAGACGTATATGAGCATGGTATAGTCATCAAATTTCCAGATGGTATACTGCGTCGTGTCTTTCTTCGAATCTTCACATATGCTGCTAATTATCCAGAGAAGTGCAACTCCAATTCTGATTCTATTTGTATATACATTAATCGTTATTGCAGGATTCTTCTGGCGTGTATTAAATTTCTTGGGAGATGCCCTTGTCCTCGCTGTCTCGTTGAAAAGGACAAAATTGAACATTTAGGAAAAAGGCACGATCGGTGGCTGTGCACCCATAGGTGTAGAATGGACGACCATCAGCGACAGAATTGGATCAAACAGGTTCGCAAGATGATCTTTGAAGAAGGAAAAAGTGTTGTTAGCAAGTTCGTAGAGAGATTGATTGGGACAAGGTCCTTGGTTCCTACTCAGGTAATGAAACTTGAATGCCGTTATGTCATTGTGGATTGACTACTATTGACAATGATTAGAATGCTTTTTCAGATCGACTTTCACACTTTGGATTCAACTTCCATGCCATGCTTGTGCCCGATTTTATGCATGAGTTTTTGAACTCGGTGTATGGAAAGCAGTGCTTACCCACTTACTCCGGATTCTCTATGCTTACGGCTATAATACGATTCAAATGCTCAATAAACGGTAGGCCTGTTATCTCACATTTGCTGATGTACTAACAATATACAAATGTATCTGGACTAACGAAGCTTGCTGCGCGTGATTTTGAGGTACTGCTCCAGGTAACATCCTCTATCTATTTTCGAATTTTGTTTGCTCAACTGCGAACGTGCTAGTGTTCAATTCCAGTGTTTGAGTGTCTCGTTCCAGAGTCATTCAATACAATCATTCTCAACTTGCTCTTTGAACTGGCTGCATGGCATGCGTTTGGCAAGCTACGCCTTCATACAGAGACCACTCTCAATGATCTCGATAACTGTACAACACACCTTGGGAAAGCCTTGCGCCAATTCCGCAAGGATGTATGTAGTCAATTCCGTACGTTCGAACTTCCGAAGGAGTCTGCAGCTCGATCTCATCGCCAGAGTACACGAGGCAAAAAGGGAAAGCAAAGGGAAAGCAATAATGAACGCAAAGATAACAACTCAAAGCAACGCACTTTCAATATGTCGACATACAAGCTCCACTCACTTGGAGACTACGTCAGATCAATTTGGCTTTTCGGTACAACAGACAATTACTCAACACAAGTGGTGAGTACAGGAATAAACTTTCGATCAGTAACAATGGTTTCAAACATGGCCAGGGTGAACTTGAACACCGACGTGTCAAGCGATTCTATGCAACACGCATGGTATTACAAAACAACAGCATTGAGAACGATTACTTTACAGGTTATGGGAAATAGAGACACACTTTCGCGATGCGGCACCCACCAGTAGTGCAGCTAACCACAATACTACATTCTTGCACTTTATGGACCAGGAACCACTCCCACGCTGTTCTCCGGACGACCATCATCAAGTATCAACCTCACAGAACCATTACTGGGATATCACAGCATGGTGTGGGAGGAATCGGGATGACCCTGCGCTCGAGGTTTGGACAGAAATGCCCCAAGTTCTCTAACGATCTCACCAGCATCAGTAGAATTTCATTCTGAAGCTAAAAACCCACCTGCTGTCACGTTTATTAGGTGCCCAATACGATGGGGATGAAATGTCATTTACAGCGCGTCAACAGAACATGGTCACCTTTTTGCAAAATCGAATATATCGTCACAAAGTGCTTCGAATCAACTACACAGCCTATGATTTACGCTGCACACAAGATGCTCTCAATCCTCGTATGCATGCTGACATCATGGTGCCTCTTGGTTGCTTATTTGTTTAATCCTCCCACAGTCCATTCCACTGGACCACCCACTAGTATACCACCATCTGTTTCTCTTTGTTGTTTCACTTGAGTCTTCAGAATATAAATGGTATTTCATTTTTATTACTATGATCAAAGTTCCCAAGTCAGTACTATGCTGGTGAAAGCACATGAAAGCACATGAAAGGTCCAAAGTAGGTGAATAATAAAGTGCAAAAGTACAAAAGTAGATGAGCGAGAAAGTGCAAAAGGCACTTTAAAGATGGAGGATCTACTTTGAAAGTAGTAAATTACTTTACACACATGATTTTGAAAGTGCATGTAAAGTCTATGTAAAGTTTGGTAAAGTACTTGTAGGATTTGCTGATGTGGTGGTCCTGCGATGCTATGCTACACTGCTTAGCATTTTTTAGCCACAGCAAGCCAAATGAAGAATGATGTGAATTTACTGATGTATCCACATTATATAGTACCAATAAACAAGGACAGTAACAACAGAAGCAAGGGTGCAAGGAACATAAATGTGTGACCCAATTAATTAAAACACTGGTACTGAAAATGGTACTGAAATTCGTCAACACTGCTAATAGTCCTTTGTTATATTCTGGATTTTGCATAAACGGTGTGGAGAGTTCGATGAGCATAGATGAGGTGAATTTGATTCATGAATGGAATGGTCATCGGGAACTTCAATTGACCAACCAACCGGCGAACATGCACACATACGCACTCGTCCAGATAAATGTCAACAGGTGCTCGAGCCATGGTCATATGGAACCTGGCTCGTGAACACGGCATCGTCGTGGAGCGTGTCACTGCCAATATTATGTGAGTCACACCTCTCACATTATTTTGGCATGCATACCTTTGATCGGATGTGCGAAAAGCAAGAAGCGATCTAACTGCCCTGCACGATGCGATCATGCTGAAACACATCGAAATCAGTCAGCCACGACACCATGGATTCAACGGAAATTTGTGGGAATACCTTGCAGTCATGGCTAGTTCGATCATGTCAACAATGTCATGCACACTCAATGACGCACGATGACTTACCAAAGCTTGAGGTCATGCCCACCATAGCTACTATGAATTAAGTAACGGGAATCACAGAAGAGGAAGCCTTCATACGGGTGGAATTAAGGAAGACAAAGACCTATGGTTCAGGATGAGCAAGTACGGTGACAGGTAATCCGTGTGAAACACATACTGTCGCTGGGATATACACCATGGCCGCAATGGCGAAATACAAGAGACCCTGTGCACGCAAACGTTCCTTCAAAGGAGATTTCGAGGGTGTTTGCGAGAGTTTTAGAATAGACAATATAAATACAAGAAAATCGTAGCACATGGCTGGAATACAAAAGATAAGCAATATTCTATTGAAAACGCGATGTTGCAACTCACTGGACACGAAGACTCCTGCACTTATCTCTGGATGCACCAGATACACATCACAACTTCCGTCCAATGGGAAGGCTCTAGAATACACGGCATCTATTCAGGGTATAGAGTGCTAGAATAAACACAGCAAGGATAAACACATACCTAGTATTAATATGGTCAAATGTGCGAGAGCAGCGAGTAGCAGGAGCATGTGCACCAGACGAGTGTCTTTCCAGATCACCCATCTATGTTGTTTGTGAGCTACAGATGAACGACAGACACGACTTGCAGGCTTACGTGCGGATCATCAGATTTGCCGAGGAACACCCCATAGCGATGATCGCCGATAGCTAAGATCGATCGCAATGCAATGTGAGTAAAATATATTGAAATGCAATTTGATAGACGATCTCACCGTTAATGCCGTAGCCCATGCTAGCAAAACGGATGATATGCGTGAAGGAATAACGAGACATGACTGAGGGCTCACGTTGACAATTCATGGATGTTGGACTCAGTTGAATTGCACTGTGTATGGGAGTAATCAAGACTGCAAGGCAATAGTCGCCGTGACACTCACAACAGAAGGAGGAATATCAGAAGAAATATCCTGCCAGCCACATACGGGATCTCCGTGCCGACGTCACTGATGACAATAAGACAAAGAACATCCGACCGCTTACAAGTGGCCAACGGAAAGGTAGACGCCGGCGAATGATGGCGTATTCGACGCCAACGGACTGGAAGTATTCCCATCTACACGGACGGAAAACGATTTTTATCAAGCTTTCCTTCCCAGTGACATGAAAAAATAGCTTACCCAAAGGCGCCCAACAGCAAAAATGTTACTTCCACATCAACGGCATAGAGGCGAGCCACTACTACTGGGTTCTGGAACCAGGGAACCATCGTTCAAGTTGGTTGCAAACTCGACTGATAGAGTGACTTGGGGATGTGGGTCTACAGTGGTCAATCAGTGTCGGCCTATTTACCTCCATCAGAAAGACGCACCCGCACTTATTTATCATCCCTGCATCGCATCCAGAGCGGTGCTATTAATACTTAACGCCGCTCGGTTAGTTAAACCTACTGTTCTCGTGTTTCAAATATGGTTGTGGTTGTGCTGGCAATGACTCGCTTTCAAAGCCCTAGATATCCAAGGTGACCGAACTGAGTGGGAAATTGAAAACCATGTCTGAGAAAATAACGGTGGTAAGCAAGGATCAGGATTCGAACCCGAATGGAACCTTCCATCATGGTCTGGACGGGGCAGCACAGCAAGGACCAAAGCACTGTTTCAATATGATGGTCGCTTAGACGACTGTTCAGCATCAACGTTTGATTGGCCCAAGATGCACGACAGCCTCTCAGCTGCCAGCTCAGAGGACATTTCTTGACCACCACTTCAAGTTCCTCCGTCGGAACCGAGCGATTGAGTGACGCGTACACAACTTATAACGCTCACCACCCCGCCGATTGGCGGGGTAAGTGGTATATGCCATGTACTCTAGACTCGCTGTAAAATCCAAGTGATGATCGCCACGATGGAGGCTCAGGCAAGATCTTGCCATTAGATCATTAAACAAGGGCATACCCATATGTAGTTTTGCCCCATGACCAAGGACGTGGGAAGGCCAAGTGTAAACCATGCTTCCGAGAGGCGTGCCACGAGTGTGTCAACGTAAGGTTTCGTCCGTTCGATCGTGGGATATCGAGTCGAATAAGCGATATTTGATGATTTATTGTGTAGGATAAACACGGCCGCTGAGCGCCCAATGATGATTACACTTTAGTATCCTCGATGGCGAGGATATATTGGAAACCACGAGCGAACGTCTCAAGGACCTTTGGTCTCAAATCTGCCTTCACGGACATCGAGATTTCGACAGATTGACGAGCTCGCCATACACCATCGTCTCCCTTCACAGGATTGGATCTGAAACATCTCAAAAAGTTCTTTGCGCTCCATTTCGTGGTATGAAATTGGGTGCCATCGGGATATCCGAAATGTGCGCTGCACCAGTCGATGCTAACCGTGAAGGTGAGTGAACCTGCCAGTAATTCAAACGAGTATTCTGGCTTACACCATATTTGAGTTGACGACCACTGATGTATCATCGCAAAAAAGATGCGGGACGAAAGTCCTTTCGGTATTCGCGGTTTCGAGCATGATGTCGCTCTGGACTGACATCAAATTATGGATATACTCTGGCTGTCGGCATTCTAAGAGGGTATCTCGAAGTGCGGCAGCAATTCCAGCCATATCCGGCGGAACAGTAACATAAACCTAGAGGACCCAGTTGTGTCCATCAGCCACTTCCAAGGGGATATGACTGGAGTAAATGCACATTCTGTAACATATTTGCAGCGATATCCTCGGCTATAAAGGGTGCCCTTATTCCACGAAACTAAAATGCAGATCAAGACTATGAGCATTAAGCAAGCAAATCAGCTTACACTGCTGACGTTCGTGACCATCTGCATGGGCACACTTGCGTTGTGGTTGATTGCGGCGACGACATAGGCAGAGAGACAGTCCTGTTTTGAGAGATATCTCTTGTGCTGCCCACGAGAAGAAAGTATGGAACGAAGCTCATGAAGATCGTGATTATCAAACCGATATCTCAAATTCTCGATATCTCTAACAGAGTCAACGATTACCGATGGAAATTCGCTGACGGGACAAGTGATGTATAAGTGTGGGACGCGTGGTTTAAACTCGGCTGAAGCAGACGAAGATGGTGCGGGGAAGTGATATTTCTCAAATGTCGGAGGAGCATGTTGCAGGGGTAGACCCTGATAAAATTGAGAGAACGCGTGCATGAAACGGGATATCAGAATAGCATCACCTAATGTAAAGCGATCAGCAGAATGTAAACGGAATCGAGAGGAACAAACCAAGGGTGTGATGCCAATGGACACCAATGCACGTCTCATTATCAAAAAAGGTTAACTTAAGACGAAGCAGAGGGGAATTTTCGTTAGCAAGGAACGGGTTCATGGGTTGGTTGTTCAGAAAAGGGGATAAATCATCCTGGACGACCCAGCCACCATCACCGTCCAGGAATGCGTCAGATGTTGTGTCGAGCTTGTAGTCAATGTCCACAAGAATAGGGGTATTTGTGAGCTCAATCTAAAGAGAGTTGAGGTACAAGTCCAATAGGTTCTGCAGATTGACCTACGGACCAACGCCCTTCACAACACCTGAGTTGCCCTGCGAAGTGTGGGTACAATTGGAGGGCTTTGGAGAGACCTTCCTCGAACAGAGGTATATCGAGTTTTGTTGGCACGATGTAAACATGGTCGACCTAAAATTGAAATGAGCAAGGGGGAAATAATCAGACGGGTAACATACAAACCCAAACCAGAGGTCATAACCAGGTAAATCTAGACCCGAATGGTTTGCAAGAGCAGTCGGCAGCTTGGGGTACACAAGTCGCTCAACAGGAGGCATGACTGAGTATTATGCGGCTAGCCTCGGAAGTGGGAGTATTTATCTCAATTCCATGGAGCGACTCTCGGTGTCTGACATTCTTTGAATATTTTTGGCAGACGAAACCCTGCCTCCGAAATGCTACATTCTAAGCTACCTTGACAATGGATGTTTCAGATCGAAGAAATTGTCATTGAAACGCGTGTCAGTGGCGCCAGATGTGACATGTTTCGGGCAAATGAAAATACCCTGCGTTGCGCTGGATGTTGTAACAGAGTGGCATAAAGTAGTACAGGATCGTCATTCTGTGTGATCAAAGGGAGGAAAGTTGTCATCATGCTACGGCGTTCTCAGCGAGGCGGTAATAAACTCACCTCCATGCGTACTCAAACGTTTGAAAACTGCGTCTGAAAACTATAAACCAGCCACAGGGATTCTGAATCCAATTTGTACGACGCATCGTGAGGGGTAATGTGAGCGCGGTAGCATATGCAGCGAAATGATGGAAAACAGTGAATGAATCCATTGGTCAAGTTTCCTGGCATGTTAACACCACTCAAGGCAAACACATGAGTGCCCTTCACAACCAGACAGCAACCAAAAACGAGATCCTCAACGGAGTTAACATGAACACGAATCAACTTACGACCTTTCTAATACCTCCACCCATGGTTTCGCCATTCAAAGATCCACGAAGGTTGATACGTATCGTATCCGCGTTTGCATCATACTGGTTATCACAATCACTGACTGCCCAAGATATGAGCTAGCAACGGGAGTTCTGTGAAAGTCGTATGAAACTTTGAGGACACCCAGCTTGGGAATACGCCATTACTCACAGATGATGGTTTCAGCAATCATGATTGATGGCGTAGCCACAGAAATATCATCAGCCAGATATAGTGGCCTGCTAGCAAGGAAAATACAGTGGCGTTCCTCTGGAAACGGACTGTCATGCTTGCTTTGTCACAGGGAGAGTGAGCGAAGTGCTGCAGTCTGCACAAGGGTGACAATATTCGAGACAAAACACGTTCGCCGTGGTCTGGTATCAACTTACTCCAACACGAAATAAAATTATAAGCAATCAACCATGCTAAGAAAGAGAAACTTACAAAGTAAATTAAAATTGACCATCATGGTCAAGTTCATCCGGTCATCATCAATGACCCACTTCATAGACTTCCATCAAAATTGAGTTTGCTCAACGGTTGAATGAAAAAGAATCAGAGAAGCACGTGTTCGAAGTCAAGACTCAAAATGCATCGCAGTAGAGTTCAAACTGACACTGTCTGACTTTCAAACATGCGGCCGTACGCACCGTTCGGACACGAAAACGAGAAGGAATACATGTACACAGAGTCGCAGTTGAAGAAATGACCAAGTATCAGAATCTGGGAGAGGTGACTGGTGATCTGTCCGGGCAACCTCCAGCAAGTCGGATTCAACTAGTCACGAAACGGGGTATTACACAAGTGGTAAACTACATATGATACACTGCGACGGTTGCAAAACTCTCCAGGAACGAACTCGTGAATCCTTTGAATCACTTGCCACTCTGGTGTGGTTGTGCAATTTGCACTCTCTTTTCTGGGGCTAGCGATTTCCACTTGTCTACGATCAAAAAAATGATGGGTTAATCATTGCTGATACCTGTCGACACACGATGACGAGAGCTCTCACCCGTGAAACCAAAGAAACCAGAACCCATCCCACTCCCTTGATTTTGGGTTGGTGGCGAGGGTTGGTAAAACGAACTCTGTCGAATACGGTTTGCTTTCCAGTATCGACAACGCTGCTGTTCCGTAAGAAATTGGCCTTCCGATATGTGTATCTGGTGGTGGTCCCTCGTATGAGTGGCGTGTTCCTCCTCGGAAGGTTGGACAGAAGATTTCACCTTTGTCTTTGGAGCAGAACTTCCAGAATCTGCCAGCTCAAACATGAAATCGGTCCCAGGCCAGTGTATTCTGGCGAGCACCTCCGGTAAACATTCGTAACAAATATGCTCTCACGAGCACTCACTCGTAAAAGGCGGCATTTTCTTCGGAAATGTGTACATCCACCACTTGCCATGCGACAGGAAAGTCACTCGGAACTATCATTGCGTCCTTTGCTATGGATTTTACGGACAGATATTTGCCATATTTGAGGTTTCGAATTGAGTGACCCGCTCCAAGCGGGTGTACCTCCCACTGTCATCGAATATTAAGTGAGACACGAGAAACAGCAGGCATCAATAACAGGCACCTTTTGGGTATCCGAGTCTTTAGGTGGCATCCCTGTATCGTGTCCAATGGGTCAAGATAACAATGGGAACGTTTAGGACTAACCTACGATCGTATGGTCGCTTGTCATCTCCATGGCAGTCCCACTTTGTCGGTTTACAAACGAGTACGTCCCACGATGAATGGGAAGTCTCTTTCGGGTGTTGTTACGGGCTAGGGGTGAGCTCGACGTCTGTCCAAAGGGTCGAAAAATTGACAAGGACATGTTGAGTGAGAAATCGTTCTGAGGGAGTGGAGATGAGTAGCTGGCTTTTCAATCACACAAAAAAGATACCGCGAACAGCCATGACCACAGACATGCACCTACCGCGTGTACTACGGGAATAAACAATCGGATACAGAGAGAACATTCTGTGAAGTACCATTTGGATCCGACGCAGACGATTATGGCAGGTGTTCTTAACTTCGGAGTGCTATGCAACGGCGAGGTATGGGCGTGTCGAGCCAGTTCACAATGCACTGCCATTATTTAGCGACGCAGGAAGGATGAGCTGCGATAGGGAACCCTGAAGACACACACCTCATGGTGGCCCAGAATCCAGTTGCTCCACAAAATTTCGGTGATACACTGCGGAATGTCAATAAATCCAACTCGAATACAAGATTATGGCGACATGTCATCCAACGGAGATTCAGAAGTTGGTTGCTCGGACTGACTGTGCAGCAGAACAGGGCATTCCACCCGATGATACGTCACAAATTTGTTACTCATGTCTGTAGAGTGGAGACAATGAAAAGACACACGAGAGGATTTACGTTGTAGCGGCGATGCCAAAAACGTGGGGTAGCGGTCATTGCATCGGAACAGAAGGCTCAGTCTTCTGGAATACCAATAAGCCTGAACCTAGGCACAGCACGACCACGGATATCTCTCCATTGCACACCTATGCAATGACAATTTGAGACCGGTGGTCATTCAAACAGCCTGGCTGCCTGAGTGTCGGTGTTGGGGCATTCGTTCCCACACCTCCCATTTATGTAAAATAGCCTCCTACTATGCAACTCTTTGTTACCTCTGGCAGCGCAAATTTGATTGAATGGGGAACGTAAAGGACTATAAGTTAGAGTAAAAACATGGGTACATTCGCTACTTCCGCTATATCTTGAATCGACAACTTAAATGTGTTATCGTGAGGTGAAAGGTATTCCTAATACTACACAGATCAAGAAGCCGTGAACGTCGCGAGATTACAATACCAAAAATCTCAGGCACTCGTAATTGAAAATGAGGTCGTCTTGGTAAATTTTGTAGGCAAGGTCATACCGCGGCTCCGGCTTCGTAATTGAATCCATTGCCTGTCTGGTTCCCACCAAAAGCAGTCTTCTTCGGACTCGGTGGTGGTGAACTTCGACCCTCATCGTCGATCCAGCTGTGGGACATTGTCGTGACCTGGACTTGCATCTTATTTCTCGATTCCGTACCGGTTCCGGTTGATGTATGTCTGAGTGGGTGCGGATCTGACTTTGAATGGTTCGCCCGAGTAGCCATTCCGACTCGGATAATTACCATGTAGAATGTGATGGAGATGATGGGCACGATCTGACAGTCAGAGGATCGTTTCGATGAGATAGTTTTGACAAGAAAAACCAAAAATGATGGCTGACCATGTCCAGAATCACAAACTGACTGTTGGATCCGAGCACAAAACTAAACAACCCCACGAGAAGGGTGAGGAAGTAAATGACGCCAGCGTCGATAATGATACGGAGTATATCTCGCAGTCGGGACTCTGCGGTAGTACGGAGCTTCGCCACCTTGTGGTCGAGATACCAGATGCGGAAAGCCAGCAAAACTGGTCCAGGTGTCAAATATACTCTTCAACTCAAACCAAAAACTGCGTGCGTACAGGTTGTCAACACGTTTGTCGTAAAGGCGGTTGCAAAAAAAGACGTGATCCATCGCCCAAGGTTCCCAGAAAAGATAACTGTGTTGCCTTGGGTCGCTAGCGATGCATTGTATGGGCCCCCGATCCCAGTCACTTTGTAATTAATCGTTAATTGCAGTCAAGCCCTTTGAGAATATACGACACGTACCCAAAGCAGAACACCAACACAAGACAGGTATTACCATGATCAGTTTAGACTGCCATACCATGTAGCAGCGATAAAGCTATTGATGCGCTTAATGGTCGACATTCATCTTGACAAAAGAAAGACTCACAATGACGCCATCCCCTATGAGTGACTGTGCAGTGTACAAAAGGTTCTTGGACACGAATGTCCATTGCGACCAGTCGGTAAAAAAGCCCACGGGTCCACCTGGGAAAGTGTCTCGGTACAGAATCAAACCTTGCATAACTCTTATGATGTCGATTATGATGTGCTATGAGTTCAAAATAGTCAGTCTTTATCAGACGTCCTATCCGTTGACAGGAAAAAGAACGAAGGGAAGCACGTACAACTGTACTGATGAGCAGCAATAAACATGCTGCGGTGAGCATTTTTCGGTTCAATCGGTGAGTGGACTGCTGAGACAACAATAGTTCCCAGATCGTTCCTCCAAACATTAACAATGAGAATCCTATGTGACAGTTTCATGTGTCAACAAAGTGCATTCCTTATGCTGCAGGATCAAGGCGCCTTACCATACAAGATTCCTTCTAATAGCATTGACAAGAGCTCTGCCTTGTCCATAGGTATGTCAACCATGTTCGATTGGATGCACTAGTGAGGCACGTCAGCGAATAGGCGAGACAAGATAGGGAGGCCGAGAGGACGAAGGAAAGCGCCCGCAGAGGACTCTAAGTAGCTCACTTATTCATCCTCATCATTCATCTCAGCAGGGCAGTGTTATGTAACCGGAGATATCGTAAGATCACGAACCCACATTCATGCATGGACCATGTTGCATCCAAGCTGCGTGAAGACAATGGAGTAATCAGCCGGTGGAAAGGACTTGGCATCGTGAATCCAGTAAGCAATAATCTGTTACTACCTGGCAATGTCTTGTCGCTTCTGCGTGTGGATATCTGGACTGCTACATGACGGTCTCCACCCGCGACATTCCGGTTTCCGAGGGCTCGTCTGAAGAGCGTTCAGAGTTGGATAGCCACATGTGATGCACCGGAATGTCAAGAGCTGTGCAATGAGCTAGAACCTTTACCGTTGCAAGTTTGGACGGGTTGCCATGTCAGCCTGAGCACCTACGGGAATCAGACTCTGGTCATTGCCCGCAGTGGAAGTTGAAGTCGCCAGAATGTACAGG
>JBBPPV010000079.1:0-13341 GCA_038092115.1 Leccinum brunneo-olivaceum
CGGGGATCTTGCTAAACCGTATCGGGAATGCGGTCAAGTCACTTTGTCACCCCCCCCCCCCTCTCTACTATTGTTTTGTCTCACACGTCTGTAATCATGCGTTCGCCATGGGCAACATCCTCCTGAAAATATGATTGCATCTAGCGGCGATAGCACACCGCGGACTGGTCAGTGAATTTATTTCACGGTCCGGTTCACTCAGCCGTATTTTCTAATTTGATTTATATACCTTTTCACCGAAATATAATATTCGGGTGTGCACGATTTTCTGGTTTATCTGCGGGGTCAATACTGGGTTATATCGGAGCCTCCCAGTGGATCTTGGGGACCGTGCCTCATGTATGTGCTCTGGGACCTGAACTATCGGAAACAAGAAGAGTGAAAGGAAGGAAATGTTCCGCCACATCTTGGCTGTGGAATCCACGACCGGGTGTTGCGCTGATGCCTACATGGCTTTTGCACAAGGCAGTGTGAACCATGCCCCGGGTGAAACTAGAGCCAGGTGAAATCCTCAATCGGGCCTGCGAAGGCTGCTGTCAGAAGAAATCGGAAATGAATCAAGTAAGGCAGGAATGGGTTGCAGAATGCGGGGAAACCTTCGGGCACAAGGTTTATAAAGTATCACAAGGTTTGATTTCAATGTAGAATATTTACACACAGAGATAACGCGTCCCCATGTGTTTCAGTATCCGGAACCAGGGGCGACCAGGGGGGACGAGGTTGATGTGCGAAAAATGTCAGAACCCTATGGCAATCGCCACATTCTAGAAGGTATTAGCGAGCAGACAGGCGGCGCTCCCCAGCTGCCGGCGGACATCATGATAATCCACATCATGGGCTGTGGAGCGGGTTCGTCAGCAACAATGTGTTATCAAGGGTGCGGAAGCGAATTTTGGCGCCGTCAAGACGGTCAGGACACTCACAATCTTCAACTTCACCCCATCTCTCTATCTGACTTGCCACTTCGACTTGAGCTGCAAGAGCTGCTTGCTCTGTGGTCAAATGGCGCTTGACGAGAGCGAGAGCGATGATGAACGATTTTGTGACGTAAGTTGCCCGTTCCATGGCTTCAGAACCAGCATGATTAATTGCATGGTCCAGCATTCGTTGCCCAAGACGCACCTGCCATCTCCCACGGGTCCATCTGTGTCAAAATGTCACTGAAAATTTGTCGTGTTCGTTCGGGTTGCGAGTGGAACAAGACAGATCGGTGAACATGTATCTCAATGTCAAAAGTATTCCTAGCCCACTCCAGGAGCGGATCCCAGTGCTCTTTTTGCAACCTGACCAATGACTCTGGGTCGTCGTGGTGGAAACTAGGCATGCATGTAAGTACCATCTAGTATCATCGCAGGTTAGCGTACCAGATGGTGTCTGTGTCTAAATAGTTCAGTAATGCCTCCCGAACTTTTAAACGAGCTTCCTCGTCACGGAGAGCGTCAATAGCTCTGCATGCAACGGACGTCTAAAAAGTATAAAATCCCTTTGCTAACAATAATAAGATTTCCTACCATTGGTAGTGCATGTGGTTTCAGAAACGTTTCCTGTTTATCCCATTCATTAGCGATGAGTGTGGCTACCAAACGCTTGTTTTCTGGTAACAACAGAGTATGCCCGGATGGCGTCTTCAGTGCACGCTTGTCCAACGTGACAGCAATCCCATCGATCCTGTTGTCAATGCCAACAGTCTTCCAGAAACGCCTCAGCGTTTTCTCTGCGCCTTTGGAATGACTTGAGCGTAGATTACCAGGTTAGCTGATGACGTACGGTTACTTTCCGAATTAACTGGGTCTTCCTGAGCTCCGGCTGGATAATGTCTGAGAGCAAATGTCGGCCCAAGCACCCGGGAGCTTCGAGAAGCGGCTCGATAAGCAATATTGGGCCGCGCCCAGCCAAACACGCTGCAGGACAAAGTCATGTTCGTGCGCCAGTTGAAAAACCTATAATGAACACGTGACCCATTAAAGTGACGTCACGTGTAGAGGGTTACGCGGAGTCAAATTGTCAGTCACACGACGCCTCCACCTCAGGTTATGGTGAAAAGGAAGGCCGTTGGCACTGGTACAATCAAACAGCCCCGAATTTCCTCGTTTTTCTCCCAACAGGCATCTTCGTCACGGAACATTGCAATTGATTTGACCATTGAGAATCCAGAAGTCGACGAACAGCCACCTATCAAGAAGCTCAAGGTTCAAGTTGCAAAGGCCGATCAGTGGCGTTTTGACAGCACGCAAAAACAGTCTGTCGAAAGAACCACTGCGGGGAAGCAAGCCGACAAGAACAGACGTCACGAGGAATTCAAACGTGTACTGCTCGCAGAAAACAGCAGTTTTACGCGTCCACAGTATCAGCGAGTTCAGGAATCTCTCCTCGAAGACGAGTCTCTCCAGGAACAAGATGTTGCACCCGAGTCTGATGACCAGGATGAAGCATTCGAGAGCCTTGCGGCCGTGTTCTCTTACAAGGCTAACAAGGGGAAGCGTAAAGCATGCCTCGCATCCTCAGCAAAGAGTAACGTAGCATCGGAAGGCATTGGACCTAGTGGACAGCCATATACGCCAGCCGAATTACAGGCGAGTGCGGTTGGCCAACTGCATTTGCATTTAACAATGTTTTCGTTCCTTTCCAGTCATTGAAATTTATCAAGGATCACCCAGGGGTGGTTTTAATGATTGAATTAGGATACAAATACTATTTTTACGAAGAGAGCGCCTCGGTGTGACCTCTTTGTTCTTCTCGTTTCAGATTTATTTATTTTCATTGTCAGATCGCAAGCAAGGAACTTGGCATCGTCGCATATACTCGTCGCAATCTGCTTACTGCTTCGATCCCAGTTCACCGTCGTGATGTACACCTCAAAAAGTCAGTCACCGGCTATCCTGCTCTCAAATGTCCCTCATTCCCGGTTTAGGCTTCTCTCGCAAGGATACAAGGTTGGAATTGTCGAACAGGTGGAAACTGCAGCGCTCAAGAAAGTCAGTGAGACGAGGAACACACTTTTTGAAAGAAGATTAACTCATTTGTATACGGCGACCACGTACGGAATATGAGCACGTACGTTTCGAAAGTTGACAGATTCACAGGTATGTTGATGAGCTCGAATCTGTTGATGATTCGGACAAGCATGCGGCACCATCACTCGTTTGCTTTACGGAAGTGCCCACGAGCGGCGGGTCTTCCGAGGATCATATCTCGGTCAGCATGATTGCTATCACACCCAGCACAGGAGATGTTATTTGGGATGAGTTTGATGGTGAGTTAATAGGATGCATCTAGCTTTCTTCCTTGTTACACTGAACCGGCTAGACACTATCATGCGTTCTGAGCTCGAGGTCAGTCTAACACTGCTCTTGCAAATCTACCATGCTCACAAACGTTTAGACACGACTGGTGCACACTCGACCGGCCGAGTTATTGCTTCCTGAACAGGGTTTGAGTAAGTTAACTGAAAAGGTCCTGCGTCATTTTACTGGGTGAGTGTTTCATCCTCCATCCTTGAGATGCTAAAATTGTTTTCCAAGATCGATCCATAGCGGACAGAAAATCCGCATCGAGCGCTTCAAGGATGAAACGGAATTCTCTGCGGCTTTTGACTTTGTCACAGAATTTTATACCAACCGGCTTAAAGCCAATTCACAGGATCATTCAATGGGTGAGTTACCCCTTGTATAGGTGACGGCCAGTTTGTTACAAACACTTGTCAGACGGCGTACTTGCAGTCATTGTGAACCTCTCCCAACATGTTGTAATTGCATTGGTACATGCCATCCAGTACCTATCGTCGTTCCGCATTGCAGACGCATTCTTGGGGGCCAGGTTTTTCACAAGATTTGCCAATAAAATGCATATGCTTCTGAACGCCAGCACGTTGGCAAACTTGTTCGTACCTTGACCGTCGTTAAGATCGTGGTTGACCGGGCATTTAGGGAAGTGTGCCAAAACCAGACGGATCATTCCACTACAGGATCTCTGATTTGGGTGCTTGATCGTACAACCACTAAATTTGGTGCACGGTTATTAAAGAGTTGGGTCTGCCAACCACTCACAAACAAGCGGTCAGTCGTCAAATTGCATATACCCATATTGCAATAACACGTACACCTATAGGCTGTTGCAAGATAGGATTGATGCTATTGAGGAAATAATCATGAGTTCATCAGACAAATTAGTAGCACTTCGACAGGCCTTGAAGAAGCTGCCAGACCTTGCCAAGGGGTTATGTCGTATTCAGTATGGCAAGGTCAGGAATCCCACGTCATCCATTCTTGATCAACTGGTTCAAAACAGTTATAGTGTTCCCCCCAGGAACTTGCTATCTTGCTTCCTGCGCTCCGGAGAGTTGCCACTGCCTTTGATGGATTCGAAGAGAATTCTTTGGGGGACTTCCAATCCAACTTGTTGAATGAGATAGTTATATCTTTGCCAAAACTCAAATCCCCAGTTCAGGAGTATCTAGGTGTTATTTCCCTCAAGAGTGCCAATGAAGGAAAAAAGGAGTTTTTATGGAAAGATGCGGACCGATACCCAAAGCTCGCAGAATATGCATTAGTGAGCTTCTCTCGACTCGTTCATACATTCCTTCCTAACCTATTAATGCCTAGATGATCCAAACCACTGAGACTGAGCTCGAGGAGGAGCTGAAGCGAAGTATGCTTTACTTCTCAATCCAAATCGTAATTCAGCATTGATTGAAACACAGTCCGCAAAATTCTTAGAATGCCATCTTTGCAGTGGACCACTGTGCTTGGAATTGAAGTACGTCGCCTGTCGCGCATTTTGTACGGATCTCTAATATTCTATAGTTCCTTGTGGAGGCCAAGAAGTCCGACAACAGAGATTACCCAGTAAGTTGGGATTTAGTATCAAGGTGAATACCATAGTATACAAATAACGCATGTTCTCATGTTCTCTTGCAGTACAAAGTATTACAGGAGATACCACACCCCTGAAGTCAAAAAGCTGACTCAAGAACGGGCAAGATACAAGGAGTTACTGGCCGCAGAAGCGAACAAAGCGTATAGCACATTCCTGAACGAGATTGCCCAGACCCATTATTCTCTATTTCGGGATGCCATTAACAAGCTTGCAGTCGCAGATTGTCTCCTCAGCCTTGCCCACGTTGCTTTGCAAGAGGGTTACGTACGACCTGAGTTCACAGACGCAGATATTCTCGACATCGTAGATGGCCGTCATCCAATTGTTGAAGCACTCAGGTCTGATCCATTTGTCCCCAATTCTATTTCCATGGGCGGAGACTCTCCTCGCAGCGTCATTATAACGGGTCCGAACATGGGAGGAAAAAGTTCTGCAGTTCGAATGGTCGCTCTAATTGCTATCATGGCTCAAATCGGATCGTACGTTCCCGCGAAATCCGCAAAGATTGGAATGTGCGACGGAATTATGACTAGGATGGGCGGTAGGTAACATCCGCCGCCTCCTCGCATACTCTGACTGATACTAAAATAGCGTCTGATGAATTAGCGCGTGGTCGCTCAACCTTTATGGTTGAGATGGCGGAGACGAACGAGATATTGAAGACAGCAACCTCGAAGAGCCTCGTGATCCTAGACGAGCTTGGAAGAGGAACTTCTACTGCCGATGGAGTGCGTCATTCCCTCCCTCGCCTTTCCACCCGAGCGTCCGCTTATCCCGTTACAGATGGCAATCGCCGATGCAGTCCTTCAACATCTTGTGGAAAGCGTCAAATGCAAGACGTTATTTATTACTCATTATCCTCTCGTCGCCATCGATCTGGAAAGGCGGTTTCCTGATGACGTCCAAAATTTGCACATGGGGTACACGACGGATAGTCGCATCGATGGCAGAAGAGACGTAACGTTCCTCTACCAGTTGACCGGCGGCTCTGCTGAAGAGTCCTTTGGAGTGGAATGTGCCCGCCTTGCAGGCATTCCAGAGAACATCCTCAGCGTAGCCACAGAACGTTCCGAAGCATGTCGGACCGCCATCGAGTCCCGCAGTAAATTGAACAGGTGTGTCGCCAATATATCCAATGTCCGTCTGTCAGCTCAAGTGTTTGCGTTCTAGAGCACGACGATGTGCCCAACTTGTTGAGCAATGTCTCGCAAAGCGTGACCTTGCTGCGCTTCAAGCACTCTGTACAAAAATTGCATCGTTCCCACAACAATCATAGGCAGCGACACCGTATACGTTTTTCTGCACGGCTTACTATGACCAACCGTGTCTGGAATCAATGTAGGTCGCGTTCTTCCGACTGCCCGGCCTGTGTAGTAACATAAAGCAGCACAAGCGCTGGGGTAAGGGGCACTCTTCACATGGTCCTCCTAGGCTATTGTTGCACGAGTCGACTTTCGCTGCAAAACAAATCTATATATTTGCTGTCCATGATGACTCTTTTGCTTGGAATATTGAATAGAGTTGTTTTAGACATTGCTTTTCATTTATTCATGATCTATCTTGTCGATGAGCTGTGTTGCGATGAATGGCATGAGCATACTTTAAAAACCCAAAGTTGTCTGGCGGCCGTCTCGGATTCATTCAAAGGTTGCGCTGGTGGTGGTCGCGTTCGTACGCCATGCCTCATCGCCACAGTGACCGCAAGAACGGCGCCTGATGTACATATATAACGCATTAATATTGTCAATCGTCAACGAGCAGGCTACGATTTTCTTTTTTGTTTTTTCCGACTAGACTTTTTAGATGGCTCCGTATCCGTTGCCTCGTCCTGCTCTACCTTGCGTTTGCCTCCAACTGCCTGCTTGCACTCGGCAGCAAAAGTCTCTACCTGACGGCACAGTGTGAGCACCGACAATGAATTGAAGCGACTCGAGGGCAGTCGGTCGTGGAGCGTCGTCCACGCGTCAGGATCCCAAACTTGGATAGCCAGAGAGTCGGTAGCCTTGCGAGTCTTACGGATGCACAAGATAACGAGCTTCAAGAGGTCCTTTACTTGCGTCGGAGATAGGCCACGGTCGTCGTCCACGGACTGCGAGATCATGTCAAGTACAGTTGTTTGCAACACTGTGTAGAACGTGGCGGCGGCGGCTGGTTCTTCTCCCTGCTGTCGGTGAGCAACCCTCGTTCGTCCGTCGGACAAGCAAGCGGCACACACCTTGTTTGGTTGGTTCAGTATGACATGCAACAATTGGAACGCTTGGCATTTTCGGTACAAATTGATGGCCTTGGAAGATGATTCCAAGACTCGGTCGCGTATTTTCCATCCCAGCATAGGGAACCGACCTGCCCAGTCTTGGAAGAAGCCAAACGCGAGCTGCGATGCCTTTCGCGATATGTAATCGTCCAGAGATTCCTGATACACCGCGACGACCACGTCTTCCTCGTTTTGAGATACCAGAATCCTAGATAGGTAAAGACTGGCTTGGTTAAACAGCGCCAGAGCATCGGACGCATATGACCGCTGTGCTCGCCGATGAACTTCTCGCAATACCGTCACAACTTCGTCTCGTGGCGCGGTTGTGGGCAAGGCCTTTGATTTCAAAAGTCGGCTTTTGAGGATGCCGCTTGCTTTGTCGGACAGCTGACGTTCGTCCATGCTACTCTTGGTCGCAAGTTCGATCAATGGTAGGACGAGTTGAATGTTGAGCGGACTCTGAGGCTCCCGCTTGACAAAGATGTCTACGAGATCGAGGACTCTGTTTTTGAAATGCGTTGCTTCTCGCTGGGCATCGAGCCCTTGAAAGTACTTTGAGAATCGAAAAAAAGCACGTCAAGAAAGAAGCCAACGAACCTTTTTTGGATTTTCGTTCGTTCGTCCTGGTACGGAAAATATCCGCGAGGGTGTCGTCAAGTGCCATCATCTGGTCGTCGTCCATGAGTTCTTCGTCAGAATCCTTTTCAGAATCATCTCCGACTTCCACTCCACTCGCTTTCAGAGCGTCCTCAATTTTTTTGCGTACCTCGTCAGCGGCTTCGTCGTCAGTTTCCTCAGAGTGGCCCTCTCCAGATTCATCTGCTTGCGAGCTCTCTTCCTCTTCCTCATCGCTGCCGACGTCGTCATCGTCGCCATCACTGCGCATCTCTTCATCTTCATCAACCAATTCGCCTGGATCTCTCCGTTCCAATTGCTAACGAACGCCCGTCATGATGGTCGCAGATGAGACCAGACAAAAGTCGACGACTTACGCTAAGAATCAGATCCATCGTACTCCCTTGTACAGCCCTCGTAACACGCGAAAAAGATTCGTTGGCAACAGATCGTGTAAACGCGCTTGCATGTTCTAAAAAGCCTATAATCACGTCTACGAGGACATCAATCGGTGGTGGTCCGTCCTCGGAAGGCTGTGTGGGTTGTGATTTTGATTTCTTTGATTTCTTTAGCGCGTCGCTCGAAAACATTTTGGAACTCGTTTCAAGGATGGTCTGAAGGGGTTATCATTGAGATGTCAAGAAATCTTGTTAAAACGACACGTACTTCGATGTTCTCGAGGTTGTCAATCTCGCCACAACGACATTGGAGCAGGAACGACGAGAGAATCAATTCAAGCCCCCTGGCGATCTCCCGCTTGTCATTATCAGTCTAGCGAGAAGTCAGGTACTAGACAGAGAAGAAAAAAAAGGTAGGCTATACTGTTCTTAGTTGACCTATCGCTTTCTCTATCTTGGCAAGGAGTGCTTGTACTTGTTCGTCGACATCTATGATCGGCTTGACATGTTTGCAATCCTTGTCTAACAAAGCAATGGTGGCAAGTGATTTGCATGTCCAGAACTCTCCGTTGGATGCAACGCCCGTTTCCTTGTGCGTACGGTCACCTGGTGTGCGGGTGAATAAAATTGGTATATTGCGGTCAAAATATGAACAGACCCTGTTTCATAACCATTTGGTGACCATTGAGAGTCGCAAGGCAACCGAGCAGCCTCTCACGACAATGTTGTTGAACAGCCTCGGTGAACGCCGGCGAAGGAAATGCACGTAACTGTCCATCATCGTCAGTGGAACCATGTACCAGGAAATTGCATACAAGCAAGCATACCGCCTGAATAGAACTGCTCTCCGCCTTTTTGCGAACGACGAAAATGCCGTGGACCATGTAAAAATCAATCACGATTTGTATCCATTCGTCATCTTTTGGGATTGAACCGTTGCGCACGAGTGCTGCAAATTGGTCCGCGATCCATGTTCGCCGAGAATTGAGTACGGAAGGCTCCCTGTCACTCTGCATCTCAGCTCCTGATGCGAACACCATAAAAACAGAATACATACTCTTGTACGTCTTTTGAGGAATTTACTTGCTCGAGTAAAGAAAGGACATAATTCTTGATGCCCGCGCAATCCATGACGGTCAGTATGGACTCGATCGTTTTCGTCCGCGTCAGTTTGTCGAACTGGCCGCTTCCATTGACACCAGTTAATTGGAGGATCAGAGGAAATCCAAGCGACGGGGAGGTTTGGACAAGTATTTGGATATGCTTTGCCTAGTACATGTGTTATGACCCTGTAAACAAGCAAGTCGTCCTCGCGACATACCACATCGAGTGAGATTTTGTGTAGATAACGGTCCTTGTTCGAGAGATGGTTGATCCAAGACCGCATGAGATTTTTGGTAAAGAACATGGGGAGTTCGGTAACTCCGACCCGTGTCAATGCCTTTTTGAATACTTGAAAGCCCCAGTATTTTCTCTCGGGTGAAGAGGAAGGGGAAAACAAGGTTTCTGTTCTGTGTGTGAGACACCGAAATAGCAAACAAACAATATGTGCGCGTACCATCGACAACTATCCGGAAGAATTCGCTGAAAGAGCCCTGTGGAAGATGTTCTGTATCGGGTGAAGGAAGTAAGCGATCGAATATAACACCCCAAGCAACGTGAAGCTCGGGTTTCCATGATCCGGTGCTCGGGTTTGACGTCTCCTCGTCATCCACAGCGGATTCCTACACGCGAGTATGAGCGACACCTTGACTATTCAGCATGGTGGACTGACCTTTAATATCCTACCAAGAGACAAGAGATTATTTGGCGCAAAGATGTTCCGACCCTTGAAAACTGGTGTCAGCACGTTGTCCCAATCATGGTTTGGCGTCAGAGGTTGCAATTTCAGAGTGATGGCGACTTTATCTGATGTCCAGAAGCTGTCTTCATCTTTTGAATACAGTACCTCAATCGTCGAGTCGAGCGCCTCGGCCTTCCACGGCACCGAAGAAGCCTGTACCGCATCGATAGCCAACCCAATCGTCCACCAAGCGCTCTCCCTCAGCCAAGATTTTGCCTCTCCGATCTCCAACAAATACGTCAACACGGATGTGTACATTTCCAAACTCGAGACTGGCGCATTTGAAGACGACGATGCAGTGCTGGGCAACGGTTTTTGGCGCACGAGCAAGCCAGATTGCACAATGGCCGTGATCCCAAACAATCGTGCGAATAGGACGTCTCTCTCTTCTTGTCCATTCATGGATTTGTGTCTCTTCGTAGAATTGAGAATGAGGGCTATCACTTGCGCACAGGTGATGGTGTCTATACGGGAGAGTAGCTATGACAAAAGATGAGTTGCGTTGGTGGATTATAGTTTGCAAGACATACCTCGGTGAGGGCTACGCTGAACCCAAGCCTGCTGCTCTCTCGGGGACTTGCAAGACCGCGAACGAGCCGACGTATTGAATATGAAACGTCCTGCGAGTTTAACAGGTCCAAGCCGTCCCCTCCTTCAATGTCAGAGCCATCTGACTTGTACTGTGGGACATGGCGCGCCTGAAATCGTTCGAGAGAATTTATGAGCTTGACGGACGCGTCGACGCGGTCTTTTTTCGAGGCAGAGGACAACTTCCAGAACAAGGGGAGCGTCGTCGACATGAGGCCTGGCGTCGAACCCAATCGGTGTGTTACAAAAAAAGAAAGAAAAAAAAAAAAAAAAGGGTTCATTACAATGCGTAGTACAATCAAAAGGTATGTATTCAATCGAAATGCATCCAGTGGCCTCTAACACCCGTTCGACACTTGACACAGTCAGCGCGCGGTCCCATCATCACGCGATGCTTTTTACCAGAAGACGTTGGTATATCAGGCGCTCTCGACGGCCGCGGTGACCCATCTATGCGATCTTGTGCCCGAGTCAGTGAAGACTGCGAAAGGCTCTGATCCTGCATCCGCGGTTCAGTTCCACTTTCGCTGGTCTGCTGTCCGTAATTGGTCGTGAATTGATGCTGGTGAGATGCTGTGTCCGACGGGGTCGCTGGGAAGAGAAATATATCGGGAGGGCAGGGCACGGTCGTCTGAGTCACAGATATAACTGACGTTGAGGATGCTGACTCGGTCGAGGACGAGGGTGGCTCAGTGAGCACACTAAACGGTGCAGGCGATTGTGTAGGGAGACCGCTCTGTGTTGCGGTGGGTGTCGTCGTGATATGTATCAAAGGTAGATGACTCCTCGCCGTCCAAGGTCGTGAGCTACCCAGATGAGCGTGTACACGAAATACTTGCGACTCTTCGTAATCAACAGCCTGTGACCAAGTCCCATCTTGAGCACCACTTGTCGAGTATTGTTCGATATATTCTCAGAGAGGACGCACCATGTGTTCATCAACCCGACTTTGAGACACAGAAGGACTGGGGTCCACCGCAGATGGGAAACTGACCGTGACCGAGAGTGGACTCGCTATGGAAAGTTCCCTGGCCTGTCTGACCCAGTCATCCTGGTTTGCCACTCGACTGCCCGCGTTGTCAGGCGCACGACGACAATCCGAACCGACTGACACAAGCGAAAGGCGTTTCTACAAAAAATTTCAAGCAACGTACTGCACAACAGTCAGAGACACGCACTGTTTGTCGTTCTTGAGTAGGTGACCCAGGCGAACGTGGTCGTTTGACGGAGAAAGCCACAGGACGAAAACTGGGTGGTGGTGATTGCATGTCGACCTCCATCATGGGACGACACGGCCACTTTGGTCACAACTTCAAGTCACGTCGAAATCCAGTACGCTTTAGAATGGTATACTCGTACACAGATGGCTTTCTACCCAAGTGACAACAAGATCTGTAACAGTAGGTCTATTATTTACCCTTGAAGCTGCAAAGAACCACGAGGCAACCTGGGTTCACCGGGGAGGTATGGTTCTCCAGTTTCCTCCCTCAACAGATCATTCAACCACGCCCCCTGGGGCTGGATCTTGATTCCACGACTGTACATGACAGCGAGGTACAACCATGCCGCTGCGTTCCCAACAGTACTGACTTCGTCAGAGACGTGCGTCGCCGCGTACTTGCTCATCTTCTCGTAAAGTGCTTCGTCCGTGTAGAGATCAAAGAGGTGTTTTGCGACGGAGTCGTTATCGCCCACTTCAACAAGGTATCCAGATTTGCCGTGTTCGATTTGGAGGGGTATACCACCAGTTTGAGAGGCAACGACAGGTATGCCGGCGTGAAGCGCCTCAGAGACCTTGACTTCGAAACCTTCGCGCAGCGAAAGTTGAAGTGCAATCTTGGCGTTTGCCATGAGTGCATTCAAGACTTTCATCCATCGATCATTAGCAATGTTATAGCAACGCCAACTTGAAAGAAAACGTACGCTGGTCGCTCGGAGGAAGTCGCATAACGACGATATCCTTTGCGTACATCTTGTAATCATCAGAAATAACCAGGTTCATGACCTGATCGTAGATGATGCTAGCATCCGGGTCGTCCACAGCACCGTGGCCACAGATCAAGAGTTGTGGGATATCTTGTTCGGACGTCTTGCCAGCCTCCTTCAGCAGCTTACGAAGGCGAGCGTACGAGTCAATGACATTGGGGATACCCTTGGAGGGGTCGAACCGTGCAACCTGAACAATGTAATCGCGGGCAGGCCACTTCAGTTCTTGCATCTTCTCTTTGATACACAAGCTACGGAACTCGCCCATGTAGTACTGCGAATCCCATGGGTTGAGGTGCTTGTTCAAACCATCGAGCCTATGCAGCGAGTTGAACGACGGCAGTCGTCATGGCGAGGGTTCGACTACTCACCAATCGGTGGCAGCACCCAAGAGTGTCAGCTTTGAAGTGGGCACGTCGCTGGGAACAAACTTGTTGACAGGGTGACTGATGAACAAATCGGCAAGTTTGATGTTGTTCCATAGGTACTGCCATACTCCCTCTTGCGGAGAACCTTTCTGTTGAACGAGGTCACTGCGAATCTCGATGTGCGAGCGGTACACAATAGGTAGTTCGGGTCTGACTTTCTTGATGAGGGGGATGAGACCGGGCATCTGCGGGTCATCTATAATTGTTGTGAAGAATGGTATAGAAAGGGAGGGGGGAAATGCTTACCGATGAAGGCGACATCTACACCACCAGGAGCGAGTGGTCCACCTTCTGCGGTCCATCTAAGACCGTTCTTCAAGATCCAGGCGTCAAACTGAGCCTTGGCTTCGTCTG
>JBBPPV010000080.1:0-13334 GCA_038092115.1 Leccinum brunneo-olivaceum
ACAGACCCCCCAAGACGAACGGTGGTGCAAAACCTCGACGGCGATCTCCCATTTACACTTCCTCGGAGGATGAAGGTGAAATTCCTCAACCTCGAAAACGCAACCCATCTCCACCCCCCGTGTCTGACCGATCCAATTCGTCGGACCAACCTCAAAGCGGAAAGGTGCCGCGTCATCACCGCACGACGCGTGGAGTATACCCACCACCGACAGACCACGCTGCCCTTCGCGAGTTATATCAGTCGCAGTATTCGACTTATTTGGGAACATTCGGCAGGGTCGTTGCGCAGAAGCGCAAGATTGAAGCAATGTTGAACGGAGATTCCGAGGCCGAGATGGACGTGATGGACCAGGATGATTTGATCAAGCTAAGCACGGAACACAAGTCGCTCAAGACGGAACTCGAACACATTCGTGACATCTATACCAGAGGGACGACGAGTGTCGCTGCCACTGGAGGTGGTGGGTCTTCGTCAGACTGAATTCGGATCGAGAAAACACCATTTGGTTGCTTTTCCCCCTCGCATCAACCTCGTCTCCGTGACAGTTTTTTGCATCATCTGTTGCTCTTCACTTGCATCGCATCACGCACACACGAAACAGTGTATCAATTTTTTTTGATGGAAACATAGACGCCTACTTGTCTAATGAATGAAACGAGGTGACCACGACAGATCGGAAGTATTGGACGACTGAACACATGCATCTCGGCTTCAAGCACACCATTTGCTCACACTTGAGTTGACCTGGATGACACGTGCATGTGTACGTCTTGAACTACAAGTGTATTGTAGATGGCATCAAAACATATGTGTGAACATATTACCAAATATGCCTGTGACATTCTCCAATGTTTTTTCTCCTCTTCTTCTGTAGCAGCACATGTTCACAAAGAGTCGACAGAACGTTCTTGTACGACATTCCACGCGTGGAATTTTATATCCAACCGTCGACCGCTACAGTGCCATCCGACACTTCTTCCTACGCCAACTTGTCTCTGCACCACAACCCCGGTCGACCACTCTTGGCCGTATATACGTCTTCTCCACCAGGGGCTCTTTGACGGTTAGGTTCAACCATACCGATGTCAAACAAAAATCTACATCCGACTCCAACCGTTCCAACACCCTACCGGACAAGCTACCTAGTGTCTATAAAAAACCAGCAGAACCACACACCCATTTACCTCCATTGAACCTAGACAATTACCCCCGTCTATACCGTCGTTTGGCTCTCTCCCTCTCTCACTTACACCGACCGACGAAGGACGACTTTCTCAAGGTCGCGAATGGATTTTGGCAACGGCTTCTCATTCGCTTCAAGTGGTTCACGATACGCTCGTTTCGCAAATTCAATGCAGACGATATATCTGCATTCATCACTTGGTTCCTTATGAGCCAAACGCTTTGGATTTTAGTTGGAACGTAGGTACCGAGTCTGCATGTGCTTACCATACTAACGCTGTCTGCTCAGGACTACATTCTTTTCAGTCGTGTTTGCCACTGCGAACAGCCTGAGGCTACAAGGTGAGCAAGCACAGACATGTAACGTGTTCCAGTGCTGATGGATCCCCTTCCAGAATACGTCGCCAAAGCTATCAGCAATTATTTAACGAGCGAAACTGGTGTCACCGTCATTTTCGAGTCTGCTATCGTGCCCAAATGGAAAGATTCTCGCATCTCATTTAAAAATGTCTACGTGTCACGTCGACCACACCAATCTACTCAAAAGCAAGTGAACCCCCCCGGACATAGAGCGGCCTTGGCATATGACGTGAGCAACCATCCTGCCTACAACTACGTCGTGGAAGATGAAGACGAGGTTGCACAAAGTCATGCCGATGATGATGCCAATTATTCCATGTTTGATCTGAATGTTGATTCCATCGACGTCACACTCTCATTGAAACGCTGGTTGGATGGAAAAGGTCTAGTCGAGGATGCCGTCGTCAAAGGCGTCCGTGGTGTTCTCGGTAGGTTAATTAGTGACCTCCACCAGACCTCATTGACACACGTACTAGATAGACGGTCTGTTTTCTGGGATCCCGAGAATCCCTTTGATCCTGCAGCTTTTCGCAGCGTCGCTCGTCCTGGTGACTTTGAATTGCACTCACTCCAACTAGAAGACGTGCTTGTTACGGTATACCAGCCGGGCAGCTTTCGACCCTACACTGCTTCTATCTTCAGGGCAGATATTCGGACTCTGCGCAAACAATGGTTATTCTACGACTTCTTACGCGCGGAAAACGTTGTGGGGCAGTTTGACAACTGCCTTTTCAGTCTGCATAAGCCTCAGAGTATCGGCAGAACCACCGAACAGGACATTCGGGATGGAAAGTGGTCTAGAATGGTGAGCATGCACGACCTTGACGTTGGGGATGGTCTTGAGGTCTTGTAGACCAGGTTTCGCATCGACGGAGTAAATATTGATCACATGCAAAACTCGACCACTGATCTCACTGGACCATTTTCTTGGATTACATCTGGAAAGGTTGACGCGGTCTTGGACATCAAGTTTCCTCGGGATCCCGAAGGCGAGTACCCGTTGAATGCGTTCTTGGGAGAGTTGGCGGATGCTATATCAACGGCGGCGTCAGCATCACTCAACTTGGATCATATTCCCGGTCAGCGAGAGCTTGCCAAGCCGCCGTTGGTAGCTCCTTCTGCCGACGTTGAAGACGAACCCGACAAGCCGAGGGTGATTATTGACATAGACTTGCGGTTCAGGGACGTAAAGGCTGCAGTGCCTCTCTTTACCCACAATCTATCCTATGTCAACAATGCCCTGATCAGACCTATTGTGGCATTTATGAAGTGGGCGAGCAAAATTTATTTCCGCCCGACTTACTGAAATGTACATTCCCCAGTGTACATCATACTCTTGTGCCTATTCATTGCAGGCTGGTCAAAGATACAGGCGACTTTGACGGTGCTTGGACGGTAAGTTTATCCGTGTGATATCGACTCGCAATTGACGCGTATATTACAGATGTGGGAAAGTAAGCTTCGAGTTTTGTGCCCATCGAACTGACTCGTCACACGATTATTTAGCTGGACTGATGGACGAAATCTCGCAAAAGGTTTGTGGTTTTGTTCATATTGGGTTTATCGGCAAAAAAACTGATTTTCGTTCCGTAGGTTTACGATGCTCTGGCATACCATGTTTCACAAGTCAATATGAACCGACGAGTGAGAGCGGTTGGGGTATGGAGCCTGCAAATGACTACTAGCGCGATCCTCTCCGCACTCAGAAACATCGTCGATCCCGTGGCCTCCCGGTTCAGAGAAGTCTATTATGTTGACGGCATCCCGTATGATGCTTTTCTACTTTTCAGTCCATAGTGCATTGATCGTTGCCACTGGTTTCCGCAACTTTGCCCCTAGGTCGAGACCGTAGAGGTACGACCATGCACATGGATTTCAATTTCGTTATCTCGGAAGCGGACGTGACAATATTTTTCCTCGGGGGACCTCGGGGCGCTGGTCATATCTAGAATGAAAGGATGCCATCGGACTGGGAACTTGACCATCGATGTCATGTGTCACCTCAGAATAGCATGTATGCCTCCCTGCTCAATTAATATTAAGCACAGCGATATCATCAGCTGATGATTGAGATGGTGACACTTTTTTCTCGCTCAAGTATTGAGGCTGGCATTTCTCCGGCAGTTCCGGCCATGAGAATGATTATGTAAATGTACGAATCCGTTTGTTCGTACCATACTAACAGCACTTGGCTGGTTACTGAGCTATGGGGTCAGCAACGAGCCGCGGCCGCGTACAATGTTACGACTGTCAATCCATGAGGTAGACCGTGATTAGTAAGCACAATTGTGGCAGGTGGTAGTGGACAGAAAAGGAAAATTTTCGTTGGTCCCCTCATTTATTTAATTATCGTATTTAATTTGTTATTTCTAGTATTTCCCCTCCATGGCTTGGAAAAGTTCATGCTGGTCACTCCGTTGAACGGATATTCGGAATGCCCTACTGACACGTGCCGATTGCGTGGGGGTTAAACGGATTTCTTTCATTACCCGGCCGCGGGCGAGTATAAATACCCAAGGACGATCTCGTGTATACCAGGTTCTCTGTGCTACCATCCCTCTCTTACCAAATACCCGCGATTCACTTGGAGGTCATGGGTGCGAATGATCTAGATAAGGTGCATCTCCAGGAAAATAGCCGCGAAGATGTACATGGAACCAAGTATAATCTTGCTGGGCGCAGCATTGTAGAGGCTGAAGGTCACGTCGGCTTTCGGGGACTCTTTGAGAACAAACTGGTGTAAGACTGTCATTCGTGGTCGAGTTTGTTTCTCACACGCGTGCACTTTTGTTAGGTTGGGTATAACATGCTTTGCGACGTTGGGTGGCTTCGTCCGTGGTTTTTGTTTTTTATCTTGCGTGCTAGGAGCCGACCATTGTGTATCTTCTTTTAGCTCTTCGGTTATGACCAGGTACCACTGGGAACGTAGGCTAGCTTGGTCGGAGCTGACTGTATGCGCTTTTTTATAGGGTGTCGTCAGTAATGTGCTCGCCATCGAGTCTTTTGGTGCAGCATTTCCAGCCATTTACATGGACGCCAGTCTCAAGGTAAGTAACACCTTCCGTAATGTTATCCAACGGGTGACAAGTATTCAAGGGATGGTTCGTCTCGACCCTCTTGTTGAGTCCGTCCCCTTCGAGCGTGTGTATCAATGGCGTGACGACTGAAGATAATGTCTAGCTGCTTGGTTCGGTTCCCTCGCAAACGGTCCAATTTGTGACAAGGTTTGCTTCTTTTGACTTCCGAGAGCCATGAAATATAACCTCAGGCGCAGATTGGACGAAAGCGAAGTATCATGGTCAACGTCGTACTGTTTCTTCTTGGTAGCGCACTCCAAACGGGTGCGACTGCTCAGAGTGAGATTTATTTATTCTTTTCATCTCCGTTCAGACTCATTGGTTCACACTTCTAGACTACCTCTTTGGAGGTCGTGCAGTTGCGGGTCTGGCGGTCGGTGCACTGACGCACGTCGTTCCCATGTACCTAGCAGAGATTTCCAGTGCAAATGTTCGAGGATCGTTGGTTGCATTGCAACAATTATCCATCACGCTTGGTGTAATTCCGTATTTTTTGTATGTGCGCGTATATGCTCAATTGTTTCCGCCCAGATTCTCGTCAGCTGTGAGTCCCTCTTCGTACTCGTAAATGTTGGAGTGTTGTATATCCCTTTAGATTGGCTCGCGTATGGAACGTCCCACATCGGTGGAACTCGCTGTGCACCAGAGGTTGCTTACACGGGTCCTCTTTTGAACGGAAGTCCCACGTTCGATCCGTACACAGATGTTCCAGCAGGCGGCTGTACTGGCCAAACACAGGCGTCATGGAGGGTTCCCATTGGTTTCCAGATGTTCCCTGCTCTTGTCAGTGTTGCGTTTCTTCGGCTGTTCGTTGTCGCTGATGTTATCCTCAAAGTGCCTGGGTATTGGCATGGCGTTTATGCCCTACTCACCGCGTTGGCTCATGGAACAAGGACGTGAGAACGAAGCACTAGCCACGCTATCCATGTTGCGACGAAAGCTGTCCGACGATCCCACCGTGCGCTACGAGTTCCTGGAGATCAAGGCCGAAATTCGATACTCTCGGGAAGTGAGTGAGCTCGCGTATCCAAATGCAAGCTGCCTCAGGCGCATTATCAACAATTACATCGAGTTGGTGGCGACTTGGCCAAAGTTCAAGCGTTTGGCAGTTGGCTGCCTGACCATGTTTTACCAGCAATTCATCGTACGTTTGCGTTTGACTATCAAGATTTCATCCTTCAATGAATCACGGTTTATCTAGGGTTGCAATGTAAGCTTTTCTGTTGTTACTGAAGGATGTCTTGTCTGACAAGATACAAGGCTATTATTTATTACGCTCCGACCAGTAAGTTGACTTTTCTGCAGTTCAAATATTCAACCTGACATCACCTCTACAGTTTTTGGTCAATTGGGCCTGAACCCAAACACAACCTCCTTGCTGGCAACCGGGGTGTACGGTATTGTGAACGTGAGTCATTTCAACCTCGCCCATACCATTTGTTGCCAAACACGCTCTTAGATGCTGTCCACTCTGCCGGCTGTTATCCTACTAGACAGCGTCGGTCGACGCCCTTTACTGATGTTCGGTGCTGCTGGATGTGGTATTTCACTCGTGATCGTCGGCTCGTTGATCGCGGCGTTTGGGAATAACTGGCCAGGACATGTCGCTGCAGGACACGTCGCCATAGGTACATTCTTTTCTCGTTCCATATTGACTGAGGCCAACGAATGTATCTTTTTATTCAGCGTTCATCTTCCTCTATGACGTGAACTTTTCGTATTCGTGGGCACCTATTGGTTGGGGTACGCGGTGGTTTATTATCACACTTTCATTGACCGTCTTGACTGATGTGGAACAGTTATTCCGAGTGAGATCTTCCCTTTGCACCTGCGATCTACTGGTGTCTCGATCACAACCTCTACCACTTGGATGTCCAATTTGTACGTTCCTTCGATGCATCAATGTACCAACCGATCACTGATCGTTTTCTTTAGCGTCATTGGCTTGGTCTCTCCCTTGATGTTGACCACAATTCCAGATGGAGGGACCTACTTCTTCTTTGCAGGATTTGCCATCTTGGCCTTTTTTACGACGCGTAAGTCGCCATGAAAGTCGTCTGCGAACATACCGTGTATTTGACGCATGTTCGCTTGTAGTATTCTTCTATCCCGAAACAAAGGGAAGGGTGAGTATTGACACCGATCGATGCGAACGTCAACTGACTCACGCGGACTGTGCTATAGACCTTGGAAGAAATGGATGCGGCGTTTGGTGATAACACATCGGCCAGGGATCGGGAACACATGGAAAGGATCTGTCGCGCGCTGGGATTGCCTCCCAAGCCGTTCATGTCTGTGTAGAAAAATGTCTTGATTCGCTGTTCTGCGGACAGGCATTTAACGTATCAAAGTGTATTGTAGTACACCAGAAATGAATTTGTTGTCGGATAATATACAGGATGTGCCTCCATCCGGATATCCTTGTATAAAAGGATGTTGTAAAACAGTCATGTTCCAACATTTATATACTAGAAGTTTATCCCAGGAGACCTACTTATCTAGAGTTTTCTGGGCTCTCCGTGTCCCTTCCACGCCGATACGGCAAGCTCATAGCTACCTAGATAACTTTGTGTTCGAAGGCCAGTTTTGTTAAAGTGTTGTTGGCAGATCTCAACCACGCCAGCATGCAAATTAGTTACATAACAACATTGGCATCTCAAATGGGAGCAATATTCACCAACGAGACTCTGAGTGAGCAACAGAAGTCGATGACAATCTTGCAACAGCTTGAAGGAGCGACGCCATCCTCTTCATTGTTACTCCAGCCCGCAGTGAGGGGGTGTAAGAGACCGGGTTGCATCACACTTTACCAGAGCAAAGAATCTGCTGTTTCCCGCGCGAATTAGCCTGTGGGCTTGGTTCGCCCACAGCGACTCGTTCAGAACGCCGATTGATATCCATGTTCGCCGGATAGTAATTTACGAAACGCCACGGGCATGGTCCTATGACGGAGATGTACGGTAGTCTGCTCACTTAAAATTGGTAGGGTGAATCTTACGTCAAATGGATCCCCCCATGGCACAAGGTAATGTCCATCAGACCGCGACGGAGGGGTTCAATACAAGTGCTCGGCAATTTCGTCGGTATTCGTTGCAGCACGCGAGGATCCGCTGGATTATTGCATGTAGGATGTAGTTCTGCGCGAGTAGCGTTGCGATCCAAACGATTCAGGTCTGATTTGCAAATCCGGCAACTCGAATCGACGGTGACGGTGGTCGTGAGTTCGGGAGTTACATTTATAATTGCGATGTGGTAATTCCCCGTAAAAATACACTGCACGATGTATCTCGACGCAAAAGGGCCGTCAAAGTTGAAGGTTGGATGATCCTCAGGTGATCGAAGGAAGGGCTGGTGCGAGCGTGCGAGCCTGGTATTCATGGGTGTACATTGTGGGGGTTCAATGTGAATGGCGAAACGAGGCTCGGTGTCATCGAGAACGTTCTGGATATTTCGATGGTGAAATGAACGGTGTTCTGAAAGGTAGGATCATGATGAAGTCAAAATGAGCGGGTCCTCGGTGCTCGGCAGTGACACCTACATTTGACTTACTTACGTCTTTAAAGACGGAAATCACGAGAAGAAAAATCGTACGACCATGTCCATGGGATGGCTGTCAGCCCCAGAGCTTTTGTGGAGTGGAAGGTACCACCGTGTCAGCCACCAGCAACAGGGCCATATAAACAGGCGAGACGAGGGAACACTGCTCTAGCATCGTTACCACACACTGCGTCAAGTCTCTTGTTTGACCAACCTCTGCCTCTATCATCGCCATGCGTACCCTTGCCCTTCTTGCTGCGATCACGATGATGCACACGACCCACGCCCTACCTCGCCTAGACCTTGCGGTCCGTCAAGGCGTAAACGATCTCCGCAACGATAGACATGTATTCCATCACTTGGATCGTAATCAACGGACAGCGAACCCTCGCGAGCGTATGAACGTGGTGGGATCCGTCTCGAGAGGGTTGGCAGAGAGAACGGCAGACAGGCGGTTCATGGAAGGCCCAGACTACAGCCAAGGAGGAGGCTCTGCATCTGGCGCTGGCAGGTCACCCTCGAATACGACAGCCAGCCATACCTAAATGTTTATGATGTTTGTAATGGCAGTGGTTGACTAAAACAAGCCATTTCAGAGGGTGCACTGCCACTTGTAGCTTATTCAGCAAGTATATAAAACACACACCCGAAAAACTCTTTCCCCCCGCTTATCGTCATGAGTTCTAGTCAACCTCCTCTTTCTCCCCCAGCGTACCAGGCTACTGGTTCGTCCAGCAAGCCCTTGATCGACCCAGAGACTACTGAGCCGTTGCTCGGTCGCACCAGGTCTCCAGCAGGTGGTTTCTATGATCAGCCAGAACAGGGTGACATTCCAGATGACTTCAAGGTATAGCAATATCCACCCGCATCGCATTACATTCTCACTTCTTTTGCGATCCTCTCTCATGCAGTATGGTGTCACCGTGTCTGAAAGTTCCAGCGAAGTCCAGGCTGCCTTCGTCCGCAAGGTCTACACCATCCTGTGTGAGTGACTCATCGATGACCCTCGCGAAGTTTCTCAACCTTCCCTAGTTTGTCAGATTGTAACTACTCCCTCGACTTTCTCTCTGCGATGGTTTCTAACGCTACCGAACAGTTGGCTACATGCTTGGTCGCCGGTGGTATATCCCAATCTTCCTCCGCAATTTGGTGGATTCACGACAAGTACGCTGAGCGATTCTATGCTGTGTACTTGCTCATTGATTCCTGTTCAGTACTTGGTCCATCTACCTTTCTCTGTTCGGTACCCTCATCAACCTGGGTCTCCTCTTCTGGAAGCGTCATAGCCACCCTCTTAATCTTGTGTTACTCTCCACGTTCACTGTATTGGAGGCGTTCTCCCTAGGAGTACTGACGGCATTCATCGACAATATTATCGTGCTGCAAGCTCTGTACGCATCGTGTCGCTCTTGCCTTGTTATGTTTGCTGATTCCTTGCAGTCTGATTACCCTAGGTGTTTTTGTGGGTTTGACACTCTTCACCCTTCAGTCCAAGGTTTGTGTTACTTATTGAATTAGTACAATCATCCAACGGTCACTTGCAGTATGACTTCTCCGGTCTTGGGCCGTGGCTGTTTGGTGGCCTCATCGCTTTGAGTACGCAATGCGTTCCGACAAGATCCGAGTTTCCCCTCACCTTCATTTTGCAGTGATGGTTGGCCTTGTCAACTTGTTCATTCCCTTTGGACAAACAATGGACATCATTTATGCTCTCGGAGCCTGCCTGCTCTTTAGTGGTTACATCGTCTATGACACTTTTATGATCACCAGACGTCTGTCGCCTGATGAGTATATTTTGGGCGCCATCAGTCTTTACCTTGAGTACGTATCATTCCATCATCGTACATGGCAACCGGCTAACTACCCCTTTTAACCAGCTTCATCAACCTTTGTAAGTTCAATCTAGCATTTGAATTGTCGGTCTACCTCACCTTTTTACTCAGTCATCAACATTCTTCGTCTCTTGAACGATCTTCAGGACCGTTAAATGTACGCTTGCGCGCTTTCCAAGATGCAATACTGGGGGTATCGGTAGCTCTTTTTTATGCGTGATTCAGTGTGTATACTATTTCTGTTCGCGTTGATTTGCGACAATTGGACTCTGAATTTCGTCCGAGCAAATTCATTGAGAAAACCTTGTTCAATTGTGACCGTGACTTGTCACGTGCTTTGTGACAGTTCGCGAATTGACCTCGACAAAGACAACGACGCGATGCCCCCCCGACGTTCTTCTCGCACACGCGCCAGCGCGCAACCAGCCTCAAAACCACCTTCTGATGCTACCACTGGAAAACGCAAGCGCGCCCAGTCCACCACAGGCGACGAGTTAGGAGAGGATGTCCAACAGCCTTCAAGAAGGGGGAGGTTACATCAGTTAGTCGAGGAAAAAGACGAGGACCTGCTGCAGGAGGGGCAGGAAGAAGAGATATCCCTGCTGGAACCTAGAGTGAGGCCGCAAACTCAACCACAACCCCCTCCAATGGATGTCGACAAGAAGCCAAGCACTCGAGAGGGGGAGGAAGAAGAGATATCCCTATTAGAACCAAGAGTGAGGCCGCAAACTCAACCACAACCCCCTACAGTAGATGTCGACAAAGGCCCAAGCACTCGATTGGTCATTCACCAAATGGCATTGGTCAACTTCAAGAGCTATGCAGGAAGGCAAGAAATCGGGCCGTTTCACAAGGCGAGTATTGGGATTTCGCGCTTTTGCGCCCCGCGTTAACTATGGTCACGGTCAGTCATTCTCAGCAATAGTTGGCCCCAATGGGTCAGGAAAATCGAACACCATCGACGCTCTTTTGTTTGTGTTTGGATATCGTGCATCAAAAATGCGGCAGGGAAAACTTTCCGAACTAATTCATAACTCAGCTCGCTACCCTGATCTCGACGAGTGCAGCGTTGAGGTACACTTCCGGGATATAATTGATCTAGTACGGATGGTTTCTTTGACTTGTGTCCCGTATTTCCTCACTCACCGCATAGCCTGGTCCCGACGCGTACAAAGTGGTACCAAACTCCCGGTTGGTCGTGGCTCGGTCAGCTTCCAAAAATAATTCGAGCAAATATACGATCAATGGCCGCGCTAGCAGCTTTACGGAGGTACAGACGCTCCTCAAAAACCGAGGGATTGATCTCGACCATAAACGGTTTCTCATATTGCAGGTAATTATACTCGCGATGGTTTCTCATGTCCTTTCAGTTCACAGCTCACATGCATCAACCAGGGTGAAGTCGAGTCAATCGCACAGATGAAGCCAAAGGCTCAGAACGAACACGAAGATGGACTACTCGAATACCTTGAAGATATCATCGGTACATCCTCCTACAAGACTCCAATTGAAGAAGCTCTCGCGCAAGTGGAAGCCCTTACCGATCAGCGAGGCGAGAAATTGAACCGGCTCCGCATCGTTGAGCGGGAGAAGAATGCACTCGAGGCGCAGCGGAAGGAGGCGCTGGATTACCTACGGTTATTCAACGACCACGTGAAAGCGCAGAGTCGGCTTTGGCAATGGTACATCTGGAAATGTTTAGATAACGAAACCAAGTTGAAGGCGCAGAGTGTGTGTGGTCTGAAATCTGTCTGTTGACTGCTGACGACGCTTGTGTATAGGCAAAATACCAAAAAGATCTAGACGCTGAAGTAGAGAGGAACAAGGACGACATTTCTCATTTGGAGATGTTGGAGAAACATTATACCGAACGCGAGAGGGCATACGAGGTTCATCGTTTCCGGTCTATTTTACGCTCTAATTCACCATCAGGCACTTAGGAAGTGAAAGCCGCGGCAGAAGAAGCCGTTAAGGACCAAAGTGTGCATGAGAAGCAAGCCGTTGCGCTTGAGGAGCGGCGTAAGCATGCAAACACCAAGGCAAAGAAACTTAAAAAGGTGCTACAAGAGGTACATTCTTCGCTGATTATTGTGTCCCATCTTCTCACACGCTACCCAATTTGTTCGGCAGGATGAACAAGCTAAGGTCACGGCTGAGCGCACGATCGAGGACAGCACTGCAAAGATTGACCGGAAACGTGCGGAGATTGAGGATTACGAGGTAAACCTGAGAAGGGAAGAAGATGTTCTTGAAAGCATCCGAGATAGTTTAAAAGGTGCGTCATATCCTCCTCGTGTCTGTGACCTGGTAATCCTTATATATGTAATAGACAAGACACAGGTATTCCATGATCAGATAGAAGTCAAGCAGAAAGAACTCCAACCTTGGACTAATAAAATCAACGCAAAGAAGGCAAATGTCGATGTGGCGACGAGCGAGAGGGATGCATTAGCAAAGAAGGTCACTGGTCTGAAGGAGGCAGTCAAAGCTGCCCAGGATGATATCGAGCAGCAGCAAGCAGCACAACAGGCCAAGGTTAGTTACCCATTACGCTTGTATGTACAACTGACGTTTAGCTCGAATCGTATGGCGTTGTAGCTCGATGAACTAAATAATTTGAAGACGAAGAAGGCGACTTTGCAGCAAGCGGTGCAGGCTCACGCTAAAAACTTTCATGTAAGCATGTTTTGTCCGCAAAGCTCCTGGTCAGTCGTGACTTTCGCGTTTGTAGGATGCCCGGGCTCGTGTTGGGGAGTTGCGAAGTAAAGCATCTTCTCTTCGACAGAGGACAGAGGAGGCAAAGGCGTCTCAAGCTGCTAGCACGTCACAAAATAAGGTCCTCGACCATCTCACTCGTCT
Organism: Leccinum brunneo-olivaceum; assembly: GCA_038092115.1. Lineage (NCBI taxonomy): Eukaryota > Fungi > Basidiomycota > Agaricomycetes > Boletales > Boletaceae > Leccinum > Leccinum brunneo-olivaceum. Next base: position 12,850 of record JBBPPV010000080.1, read on the forward strand.
CAAGCAAACAGGACGGATAGATGGTTTCCATGTATGTCATGCATAACACCTGCCCTCGCACATATTCGAATTACTTTTGTAGGGTCGTCTAGGCAGCCTCGGGACGATCCCAGATAAGTACGATATTGCTATCTCCACTGCATGCGGTGCACTCCACAACATGGTCGTCGACACCGTCACCCAAGGGCAAGCGTGTATCAATTTTCTCCGTTCACAAAACGTTGGCCGTGCCTCCTTTATGATCCTCGAGAAGCTCTCCCATGACCACCACATCAACGAACGGATCCAGACACCAGAAAATGTTCCGCGGTTGTACGACCTCATCAAGCCTAAAGATCCCAAGTTCTTGCCTGCGTTTTATAAAGCAGTCGGGAACACGCTCGTCGCGACTGACCTCGAACAGGCGAACCGGATTGCGTTTGGTACGTCGAAACGGTGGCGTGTCGTCACACTCGCGGGTCAATTGATCGATTCTTCTGGTACGA